>JAMKCH010042932.1:0-17870 GCA_023653785.1 Ophioderma brevispina
CACACAACTACCCTGGACACACCACAAACACCCACATAGCACCACAAAAAAGCAAACGTGCATAATAAAAAAATTAATGCAATCAATAAACCTATTAACATAAATTCATAATTACCAGAAAAAACAGATGAAGTGCTGAGCAGCACTTATTTTTGCTGATTAGGTACCGATTCCTTATTTTAATCATATATGGTATTGCACTCTGGGCATATCTGTCGGTGCGTGCTCTAGGGCCAATGATAGCTCATGGGAATTTCGTAGGGAAACATTGGGTCTCTTCCCATCTTGATTTGAAACCAATGTTCTAAAATTCTTTAGCTTCAATGATGGACTTGCAAAGTCAAAGTCTAAGCCAAAAATCGTTTCACGGCCGTTCTTTCAAAATCCAGAGAATTACAATTCTGAAAGACTATCGGTTAATGACCGTAGTGTCCCAATGGACACATGTAATAAAAGGAGAGTCCTTAAGGACATTAAAAATAAGTGGGACTCCTGAAAGTTTATTACATACACCCCCACAAATCTAAGGGTCCCTGAATTTTGAGGGGTCCGGGGACAGTGTGTACTAATCGTGGGTGTCCCGTGCAGCTGGTTTCAAATGAAAGGCATCCCACGCACATTGAGGTGTCTGCTTTAACTGGCACCCCCTTCACATCTTCTCTTCAAAGGGGCATTGTGCAATTATTGTTTTGTGATGCTATCATAGCATTCATAATGCCCTTCCGCTCATGGTCCCCCCACATCAAGGTGCAGATGCACACAGCTTTAAAATGGCGACAAAGTTAAGGGTGGTAACATGGCCTATTTCACGAAATTATCCACCCCCATGACACATTTCAAAATTCGACATCATAACCTATGGAAATATTTTCCCAAGTGTTTTTGACACGAATCAATGTGAGAATTCCAGTGGGGAATTCCAAATGGTATTTTCCTCATATTCTTTGGGTGTTTTTGACCAAAGAGATAAACAACCTACTAAGTGATAATATTCGTTGGAAATGGGATTTGTTCAGTGGTCAAGTAAAGTCATGGAATTCCAAAGTCAATCTTGGGTAGCTACTCAATCACCATGATCACTCAATATCTCTTCAGTGCATTGCATCTGTTAAAATAACCACATTTGGTATAGTGGATATTGTTTTTTTTACGATTTGTAGGTAGAAATTCTCATCCACTTTAGGACTTCATGATTTTCATGCACCTTCTGGATTCCATTATGGAAATCCACATGCATTTTTGGAGAAGACAGAAGAAGGATGTGGTTCATAACAGAGGGTGTGATCATTCTAGAATAGCCCAATATGATTGTTCTGTTCCAAAATCGTAAACTTGGTTTCTTTCCAAATTATTGGTCTCGTCATGGCCGTAGTTCAGTGTTTGTCACTTTCTTTCTCGTTTATTCTCTGCTTGTTTTTGCCAGTATTTCAAGTTATAAAAAAAATAATATCGCTGGGTCTATAACTGGCAACGGATGTTGTATTTTTTACCCCCCCCCCCCCCCCCCCCCCCAAAACAAAAATAGTAGTGAAAATGCTACTGCACATCAACCTTTACAAGGTTACCAAGTTTCAAGCTTAAAGTACCTAAATTTGGCCATCAATAGAGATATGTTTCCGCGACATTTTGAATTGTAAATAACATATACTTAACACATTGTGGTTCATAATCTTTAATTTGCCTGCAAAGATAATTCCCTTCGGATAAGTATAGGCCGAGCTCCAGTATTTTATATCAAAGTAGTTCAGCGTTTACCCCGTTAGGTCGGCGGGACCTATGTAAGGAATATGGGTCCCGTGGGCGTTTGTGTTTATTTTATCATTTTTAGTGGATTTCCAATATACATGAGCCACTTTATCAAAAAATCGATGGTGCCCAATTTTTATGAGCATTTATAATATGTAGGGAGGGAAAATCTTATCTTCCACTTATCACCATAAATATGACGTCATTTCAAAAATCATGGAAAATCATGTACATGAAGGGTTTAACTGAAAGGGTTAGGATAGGATATATTTCTTTGACCATTACAAACTACATATGTGCATTATTATTTGATCGGGTCTTCAATTCAAGGTGCGGGTGGCGCCAAACCGGCCGCATGCGAGGATAAAACTGAAATTTAACCATATAATGTAATGTGTTGTTATATTGTTTACAAATATTACAAATGTGTTTAATAAAGTGTAAGTGATATGGCATTGACAATTAAGAAACTCGTACTGGCACTTCCGTTTGTTAACAGTGGCGAAATCCCAGATGGTGATCAATGCGTCTACAAAGTATCATTATTATCTGGTTTATATTTAGTTATGTATATCCAATAATATTATTAAAGATCGATTGGGGTATGGGACATTGTTTTTGATTACTAGATATTTATATAATATTACTATTTGTTGCAGCTTAAATTTAAAGATGTTGGTCAAGTGGTAACAAATACATGCGATTTTTTAGGTTTAAAAAACTTAAACGGAAGCATATTGCCATAATTGTTCATTTTAAGTATGTTAACAAACTAATATATCCAGACATGAGTTTCTAATTGTCAAGAAGGGTCATAATATTTCATACTTAAATTCGTTAATTTTCGTTGATTTCAGGATATTATACTAAATATATCCAATTGTAAATTGTAGAGTTTAACCACATTTGGAAGACGCCCATATTGACTTACATCTGGAATAAGGAAAGGATGATGTTAAATATATGCCCTTAACAAGAGCTTACAATGCCCTTAAAATAAATTGCGTTGTGTTCTGTTTCACCAATTGGTATCATCTGTCAAACTGTGAATTTATTCACAATTGTTGCCATTTGGTAGAACGTTGAGGACATTTGCCAGCCATCCTGGATTAATGGTTATTTGACCCAATGTGCCGCATTTTCAATAATTTTCCATATTTTGGACGCCATCTTGAATATTGCTGGACTGCTGAATTTTGAGTTGTCTTTAAAATTTAACGTTTATAAGAATGATTAAAATGAAGCTTAACTGTTGATGTGGTTGAGTATTGGAGATTTTAATTTTGAATTATGAAGTCTACTGTATTTGCATGAAAATGGTGAACATATGCTCGAAAAAAATTGGCACCATACACTTTTTGGGGCCAATCATATAATGTTAACAAATTCACGTGAGAACGGAAAACTAAACATTCAAAGGCCTCACGGGAACACACATGGCCACCGACATGTCCCCGGATTCCACATTTGAATACACGGGGCCAACTAAGCTTTATTGACTCCCCAGTTTTATGATATAACGGTATTGCTCTATGTGAAATAAAAGGGGTTATCTTAAATGTGTCAAAGTCAGTGATAATGGTAAGTTCTATTTGGAAACACTTTTTTTCAGATGTGGCATATTTGGTCTACAAATATAGAGCATTTGTTATTACTTTAAACCTCAAAAGGTTGTCCACGAGGTCTGTTCTGTTCATATGAGTATGATTCATTCAACCCTCCAGAAAGAAATGATAATCTACAAGTAATTTATTTTTCAAACCTGTTTTTTATGACGTGATGAGGGACCGTTGAAGTGTTAGAGGGCATCGATGCTAAATTACGACGATTTTGGGGGTTAAATATATTATAGCGTCGGCATATTTCTGCAGTCAATAAATTGCCCGAATTTCTTCTGGAAACTGATTTGCTTCGCAGAACGCTGTTCATTTTATGATGCGTACTTGCTAAGTTTGTAATTTTTCAAATGCAATTTCTCAGAAACGTTTTTTTTCGTATTTCGGTATGTAATAATACACACCCGACGATTCGAAACAAGTTACATGAAGCCCTCATTGTTATTTTAGATTCAATTTTGTTTGTTGGAAAGACAGCATAGTAAATATAATTCTGTAAAACTATTATTTTTAATTAATGGAACCATTTAGGAACTAGGTCTAGACAATGTAACGTTTTGATTGATAATTGTTTCATTTCCTAATTTGTTGGTTGGGTCAATGTTAGTGCACATTTGGCCATTGAGGAAGAAATACAGGCCAATGACCATTCGGTCCAGAATTCAGTTGGACGAGCATTTAGGCAATGTTAGTCCAATCGCCCGTTGGACTAGTTGCCAGTTAGGCTCCATTTGCCATTTGGTCTAAAACACCCTTTGTTTCAAATAGGAGTTTACCCACACACGTCCATTTCCAAGTGGTCCAGTACTAGTTAGTTGAATTGCCAACATTTTACATGCAACATTGTGCAATAATACGACGCAGCGCCCATGAACATGAATGCATGGATTGGTAAACAGACGGAACTGGCAGTTGGAAAACAACTAGCCACATGCTAAATACCCTCGAGGGCATTCTATGCTTAGGGCAATGTAAAGCCCTATCTGGGTCGTATCCTCATAGCAATTTCAAGGAAATCTTGCTTCAACTCTGATAGTTACCTAATGTCGAACCAAACCATGCAGAAAGACCTGGCTATTCTCACTACAAGAAGCCATTGAATCCATTTAGCACAGAACTTTTAACTGGTAGTAGAAGATTGCAACGCCGGACAGGATAGGACTGAAAGATGCAAAGTTCGTTCGCCGCGAAGATAAAGAACGAGAAAATGTAAACAAAAAATGTTTGGATCTTGCAGGTAAACACAGCTCATCAATGCAAGCAAGAACATACTTGCAATGAAAATGGGTTAACTTGGAGGTAGCAGGTATCAGCTTGACTACACATTTTAAAACCGAAGGGGAATGGAGGAGCAGAATTCTGAATGTAGAGGCGTACATGACTTTTGTCAGTTGGGCTCGACCATAGAATGGTCTTTACACGGGTTAAGTACAGTCTCGGGTAAAACTTAATGGCGTCTAGAAAGACTCGACATTGATTGGCGTCTGCTCAGAGATAGGAATGACCTCCAGGAGCAGTCCATAATTGAGATACGCAACCTCCACCTCTAAATAAAAAACAAATGCTACTGTTACTGCGACAGACAAATCATAAAAAAGTGATTCCATTTAGGGAGATAGCCCCTTTTTGGGAGTAAGGTTACCACCCCTGGAATTTCCTTATTAAAATCCCAATACTTCAAAATGTATTTGGCACCACTGGATATCTTTAGATGGTCTTCTTTCTATTGGCATCAAAATAAGTAGAAACATCCAGAATATGACGTCAGTAATAATCTTGTCATAAGTCAAAGAGGTATGAAAATATTGGATAGTGGATGTCACGGAATAATGGATTACTTGTCCCGATTTTGCTGACTTACCACCAGTATAGTACTAAACCTCTCTGTTTATATAAAACTAGGCGTTTGGCGCCATCAACATTCAGCTAAACCGCCAAAATCAACATCGGGGGATCGGATATTCCTAACTTTTTCTTACGTTTCTTCTACATTTGCGTCCTAGAAAATGTCATTTTGCTGCCTTTTGACTACTGACCACATCCCCAATCCATTACTTCCAGATCTCCTAAAACACAACTTCCTATCCGGTTGGTACCTGCATACTTAGATTAATTTTAATATAATTTTATGTGCAATAGAAGGACTCACTGACTGTATTTTACCAGTCTAACTATGTCTATTCTTTGTGTGCAATTGTGTGAATGTTGTTTGGGGGGGAAAATTATGAATAAAATGAATGAATGAATCTACCGACAATGGTACAAAAAGCTTATGTGTTTTTGAGTTTCTGGGACACGAATTCACCTTTTAATGATATCCCATAATCAACAGGGTGAGATGTTCAAAATACAATGACAATATCATATTCTTATCTCTACTCCTTGTCACCTTCATTAACACTACCTACTTTCTACCAGCAGCTCTGGATGGCTAATTTACCTCCAAGATGTATATTCATTTCAAGTTACTAGTTAAAGAGATGTGGCACATTGGAAAAATAAGTGCCCCCTGACGAATTTTTTTCACAATGGCTAGTTTTGCATGGTCTTAAAGCTTCATACTTCTTCCGACCTGAAAGAAGAGTGATTACATAGCTTTCGCGCGGCTATTGTGCGTTCGTACCTCGCGCACCAACTTTGTCCGCTCGCGATTACAGCTGCGACTTACTGCGATTTGCACTTTTAAGACTGCGTGAACGCTCTGACGTCACTCCTTAATTCAGGCCGGATGAAGTATATAAACATTAGCCCTCACCTGAAATGATTAAGACCAAATCATCAGCCTTATGGGTAAACAGAACGATTTTATAATAAAATTACTCCGGCAACATTTTTTCAGCAGACGAAGGAAATGGTATTTAGCACAAGAAAACACACGACATAGTTGGTTCCCACAGCATTCACCCTGTTTGACCGGTTTGTGACCTTTGTGGTTTAAATATCAATGAGTACGAGCCTATGATATTCATGTAATACACACATTTTGTTGATAAAGTTACAACAACTTAATGTTAGCCTACAAATTACCTGGATGTCTTTAGGTTGTTATTAACCCTCGTCTTACCGGGGGGGGGGGGGGGTCACACCCCTAGGTAACTTGCTCGGTGCACTAAAGCAAAATATTGCGAAAAAGCTTATGGGTAATCATTCTCTCACCCTTGATGTCCATTTTAGCGAAAAATTGTGAAAGTAACACATTCCCGGGATTGAGGTAGGGTATGCGTCAAAGTCGAAGGGTAAGGGCCGGGGGGGGTGGGTGTTGCCATCCAAGGATTCTTTTCGGGTGCACTTGAAAATATTTATGCAACAGTATGGATAAACCTCTATGTGAATGGTATAAAATAGTCATTTGCAATAATATAGAGCTGAAAAACGCATGAAAATCCGATATTTCTAACTTTTTAGCGCAAAATTGGATTTTCGCCTATTTTCTGTGGAAAATATCAATTTTGCTCGCGGACTTGATGGCGTCATTGTCACGCCATGCTAGGTATGTTGGTACTTATTTTGGTATCAATGGAAAGAAGAGGCCAAAAGCTATCCACTGGTATCAAATCATAAGCATCAGGTACTTTATAACGAATTCTCGTGGGGGTGGTAACCACCCCCACGCCTTGGTAATCCGTGTTACAAGAAAGGCTGGGTAAAATGTCATTATCTATTTTGGGGTATGTTATTTTTATGTGTAAAGTATATTTATTTTCTTCCAATGGCGTACACTATTATTTGCGAGCAAATTCAATAAATTTCATATTTTGTGAAAATGTGCCAGTGCCGCTTTAAAGTAAGCTACCAAATATTTCGTGCATTTCGTGATCCTACCACCTCAATTTTTGTTTATGGTTCACTAGATATTCACGAGGAAAGGGTTTTCTAAAATGCGCTTTGATGTTACGAGCAATAGTTAATGTTTAAAGGGGCATTTCGTGATCCACGAACTCGTCCCCCAGACTTACCTAAAAAAAGTTGAGATTCGTATATCATCTGAACCATTAGCCTTAGTAATCCATGTGTACCAAATCTTATGTGCAAATTCGGTCGTATCTGTAAGAAATTTGCAATATTGTATTTTCTGTCCGTAAACGGACAGAAATTACAGCACAGTGGCCTATGGGACCGTGGGAAACAAGCAATCGCTCATAACACAAAACCGCAAGATCGGGATCAACTCAAATGTTGGGAATAAGCTTTTCTCAAGGATATCTAGTGAACCTCGGCTTCCCCCTTATTTTAATCATATGAGCTCCACCAATAATTTGCACCATTTTTTATCCAAATCGGAGCAACTTTAAAATTTGACCCCTGTACAACTGAAATTGACCCTTTTTTATTGATTTTTGCTGTTTTTAGCCTATAACTCTGGAACTTTAGGCTGTACATATTACAAACTATACCTTTTCTGATTCCTATGGTTAGACACATCACATGGTATACTTTTCAACACGATTGGATCAATTCAAAAAATTTGACCCCTGTACAATCTTGTCTTGTCTTGTGTGACCGGGAGCACCGGCATGGACACGTGAGCGGATTGGAAGGGTAGCCGATGAGTTGGCGCGCATCATGAGTTGCTGTGTGCAGTTGGAAAGTGGTCGGCAATGAGTCTGCTCCAAGCGGGAGAGAAGATGCAAGCCAACTGGACATGTTAAATCCGCGACTACACTCGGCGACTACAGAATATAAGTCGCCGACTTGTAGTCTTGACAGCAACATGTCACAACTTGTGCTATTGTATTAAGGTCTGCGACTGATCGGGCATGGAAGAGGTTGGGTCGCGAACTGTCTTCAATGTAACTGTACCTTTCATGGCATCAACAACTCGGCGACCAATCGGCGAGCAGTCTTGGCAGCAACATGTCACAACTCTTGTCAAGGTCGGCGACTGATCGGGACTGAAGTTTCAGCATCTCTTGTCTTGTTGACGGCGGAAAATCGCAGACTAATCATCCTGGTCGGGATAAAAATGGTAAACTTTGCCAGTTTGAACAAGACTGTAGCCAATTTCTACCAAAATAAGTACCAATGTCTTCTATGTGACTGTACCTTTAAGCCAAGAAGAAAATTTAAAAATGTTACATTGAGGTCATTTTAAATTTATGTGGAATTGGGTTATTCAGTGGCAAATAATTTTAAATTGGACATCTGATTTCTTTTTAAAATGTGTATTGGCAGAACGTAAATTAAATACCTGTATTTGTGAAAGGGCATAAATAAACCAAGTGGTCAATGGCTCTGATTGTTCTTCCCTTCCATCCTTTATTTTGGTTCAAGTTTAGGGCTTAGGTGATACACTTAGTAAGCATTTGATGAGTGCACACAAAGCATGCTCTACTACGAATTGCAATTCAGCTACAACTATAATTTAGAACCTTTCCTCAGAGGAAACAATTTAAAGTAACAGGAGGAGATTTCTTTTAATTTCAAATTTTACTGTATTTCCAAATCAAATACTGTACTTTTTTTATAGTATTTCATTGTAAAATGCACGGTTATTTTTTGCAGTGTAACTTGCATTGTAAAACATTACAAACATTTAAATATGAAATATTGGGCATGGTAACAGTCGGTCTATTTAGTTTCTCAGTTTGACAACGAATAATGGCATAGACTTCGCAGGGGCGCGTGCCATTATGAGTCTTGTCAAACTGCATTGATTTTTCCCAGTGCGCGATCGAGAAGATAAAAATATACAGCCATTAACCTCATTCATAGTTGTTATCACAGAACCTTTTTTATTCAAAATCTGAACAAACTAAGAAACTCAGTAATGTTTCCAAATTCCAATGAAAATTCACACACACCCGCTCATAAACGAATCAAACCAACGTCGCACGTAAGCGTTCTAAACACACCGGATACTTTCGCTAGCTTACGCACCCTGCATTGACAAAATTAATGCATGGTTATTATCCAATCGCATTTCCTTTCTTTTATTTAAATTACAAAGTTATTAGTCAGTGTTGAACACATATACACAAAGTACACAAGGAAGTATAATTGCTTGTTTGTCTCTTTTGCTTGTGTGACTTTCACAAACATTTTTTTAAAGTACAAACGCACTTTGTTCATACTGCTTCTGTGTTTATGTTGGTGTGAATCCTTGTAACCCATAAAAACGCCATCTGTACTCCTCTCCCCTGTGAAAGCCCTTTCTCTTGTGACTAGACACTAAGAAAAAGGACACACAAGTTGTACACAAAAGGCACACAATTCAGCACACAAACGCACATATCACTTTGAATCTAATGTTTATTGGCCCTACTCTATACTGTTGGAGTTGACAGTTCGCCTTAATTGACGAGGGCCAAATTCCAATAGTCCTGTTTTAGCTGTAATACAGAACCACATGCACTAACGATAAAGGCCAGATTGTAGAACATTACATTTAATTTCTATGCTCCCGATCCTTTTGTACAGCAAATAAGGAATCAGTTGAAGGTAAGATTTATTTTGTACGAAATGTTATGCAAGGTTGGGCACATGACAGCATGAGCATCGTCTGAATACAGCTCGTAACAGTCCATGATACAGCTCCGTAAGTACATAGGCTACGTGTTTTAAAATATGGGTACTGCACTATCACGAGTTTTTAGGCCACCATTTCTCTCACTTTTTATATATGCTGGATTTCAATCCGATACGCTCCGACCTGCCATTCATCCCGATATGAGGGACACTATGGCATGAAAAAATGAATATAATAACATAATTTAATAGGGCGCCTTAGCTTTAAGACTGATCAGAGCGCTTTACATAGTCTTACATTAAAACATACACATAATTTAAAGTACGATATTAAACTACATCTAAATGCTACAACATGGCATGTGAGTAAGTTATTTGGAAAAAGAGATGTTTTTATTTTGCTTTTGAAATGGTTAGGTTAAGCGCACATATGCATGGTCGCAGGTAATTTTCCATAAAAATGGTGCTGAATGGCGGAAAGCTTTGTCACCATTAGATGTATATGTTCTTTTGAAAGGAGAAGATCGCTTGTTCGCATGGATCGAAAGATACAGTGGGTTGAGAGGTCGTTGAGTTATGGAAATTGAAAAGATTTATCGGCTATATTGGTGCAGCTTATTTTGCTCTAATGTTAGTGTAAGGAGTTTAAAAAGGATTCCTTTCATTTGCAGGTAACTAGCGGAGTTATGTAATAATGGTGTTTGTAAGGTTCTCCCTTCGGTTGATTTAAATATAAGTCTTGCAGCCCTGTTTTGGAATAATTTGAGTCTCTTTTTCTTTTTAAGTTTCTACCATATAACAGGAGTTGCCGTAGTCCAGTTTAGAAGAAATTACAAGGATTACAGCATGATTACATGTTTAATCAAGTTGTAGCGGCGAAAAGGCCAAGGTTTCTGAGATAAAAAATGAGTGATCTGGAAAGTGTAGAATTGGCAGGGACATGGACAGGATCAGAATTCAAAGGTTGGACAGCACCCAGAGAGTACCGAACAATAGATTATGGGTACAATTGACTTCCGCAGACACTCAGGGATACGTTGGGAGCTGCATTAAAGTGCTTTTGGAGACAGAAATAAAAAAATGTTTTGTCCCATTCAAGTTTGAGTTTATTTACATTCATCCATTCTTTATGTCTTTAATGCATGTTTCAGTTTTGATAAAGCAGTGAACACTGTTTCCGAGATTTTGGTTTAGATAAAATTTTGTGTAAAAATATATGTGTCATCGGCGTCTATGTGTAGTTCAAGTCCATTTTTTAAAGTATTTTTTACAAGAGGGTAGTATAATAACTTAAGTCCTGGACTACCACAGAACCTTGTGTTAGGCCAAAATCCACTCGGTATGGCTCTTTGAAACTTGCCTGTCAAACACAAAATCTCACTTGTACGTTGACGTAGGTAAGAATGACACACCATCTACTCACAGTGTTTTTAATGCCAAATGTTTGTGCAAGTCGATCACCTAAAATGTCAAAAGCAGTGGTGTCAAATGCGGCACGTAAATCCAGTTAAAACAACGGTAAACCGCTTTGTGTCGAGTCATAGCTCAGAGGAAGGGAAATCTTTTGCACTGTGAGGAAGGTGTTTCAGGCCATGCCTAGGCTTGTAAGCAGATTGGTGTGGATCAAAGCAAAGTGATTTCAGACATGTGGGTTATTAAGTCTGGGCGTTGCACATTTTCCCAAAAGTTTAGAAAACCATTTGATATTTGAGACAGGTCAGGTTAATTTTTAGTTCATTAGGGTCCAGGGGTATAGCGGTGGAAAGGTAGCGACTGAAAATGAATATTGATGATAGATGTTAAGGAAGGCAGTATTGGTGTGATGCATTGTTTCTTTAAGTAGCCATGTTGGTATAACATCCAGTGAACAATTTTTTTGCAATTTACAGATACACTACTCCCCGCCTAAAAATCCGAACATATAAATTACGTTTTAAAAAGGGATGAGGTTTGCTGTTCGACGGAAGGTGTTTGATTAGGGGAACCTGTGTCCCCGTAATGCATTGATAACGAAGCATGATTTGGAAGTTTGAGAGATTTATCCAGATGGCTTGGCGAAGTTCATTTGGAAGCAAGTTTGAGCACGTTGATGGACATTTCAACATCGTTCGGATTTTTTTTTAGGCGGGGGAGTATATGTCTTACTTCACTCCGTTCCATGGAGGAAATTTCTGGTCACATCTTGATTGTTTTTGGTGGATATCCAGTATCATGTGAAATTGAGTTCATTTGTGTGTTGCGGGGTGTCTCAGGTTGTTTCATATTTTTACGCATTGTGTTTCAAGAAATCAGCGAATAGGAGGAGTCAATAAAGCTCTTATAATTTTTACAGGCAAGAAAAGAAACTTTTCCTCCTTATTTAGGCGCTTATTGATTATTTTGAAAACACCTTGGTGTTAGCATAGGCAATTATCTTTGAACTAAGTTTCTTTGGCTTGTGCCATGAGTTTATTACAATGATGTGTTGCTCTTTATAGGCGTTTTTATTTTCTTCTGTGTCATGTTTTTTCCACTTCTCGCCAACCGATCCCAGCCTTTTTGATCTCACTGTTGTCCCATGGGGAGAAGAGAGTGGTCTGATTTACTAACGTTTTGTTAGTGGGTGGTGCATGTTTATCAATGACCTCCTTGCAATACATTTTCAAATTCATTGTAAGCAATGTCAAACCATTACATGGTCAAAAGGTAATGAAAGTTCAGTTGTTAAATCAGATAAGAATAAAGACAGTTTTATATTTAAGTTACCGGTAGTTGAATTAAGGGATTGGTTGAATAGGGGTTCTGATTTGCATACATCAAATGAACATCATAGTGATCAGAAAATTTAAGACATTTACGCACTTTACAATTTTTGATAAGCGCTATGCATACACATAGAGTAATAACCAGGTCAAGAGTATGACATGTCTTGCGAGTTGGTCCACATACATGTTGAGTCATATTAATTGAAGATATTTAGGAAAAGATACACACATCATAATTTGTAGGAAAATCAATATGAAAGTTTAAAGTCTACTAAAATTACATATTTTGTTGAAAGTTCTTATGTACATAAGAAATAGACTTCATCAATTTCAGACATGAAAAGTCCTTCGTCTTTACCCATTTTCTTTGATTGAGGCCGGGGAGGTCCTATATACAAAACCAACATATGGGAACACCATCTTAAACATCCACAGATCAATTTTTTGAGATTTGTAATTTTGAGTGATTATTTTTAGGATTTCTCTATTGTAAGTTCATACGGGATTGGTCATAACTATTTAAAAAGTTCAAACAAGCTTTCAGCACAAAAGGAACATTCAACTAACCTTGGAATTTTCGACGTGTAAACACGTCTTCATCAGAAGATGTCCTGAGGGGTTGTGATGGATTTGTCCTTTGTTGACCTCTGTTGACCTTTTGCGTCTAATCCGGACATTGTATAAGGATGACCAACTACAGACCCTGGTCACGATTTACATTCAGGAGATTTTTCCTTATGTGAATTGCCTCCCGCACCAAACGGGGAAATCGCTATCCGCTTTATCGAGGATTTTAGTTGCGTCCCAGTCAATGTTATGACGCGAGTCAGTTTGTGTCGGCGACAGCCGAAGGCTTGCGGCTAGGTGCGGTGAATTATTGTCTTTTAAAGTCTCTCCCCTAATTGTCGCGGTTCTGGCCGATGTAACTTTTGGGGCACTCACCACACGGAATTTCGTAGACCACACCCGATCTTTTGTCATTGGGTGTCGGGATCTTCGGAGCCACCAGTAATTCCTCAAGGTGTTGTGAGGTTTGAAGGATGTGGCGACGCCATACACTTTAAAAATCCTTTTTAGTTTCTGGGACAGACCGTCAATGAAAGGTAAGGTGACAAAGGTTGAACTCCGACCTGTGGAACCAGCATCATTCGCGGCGGGATTAGTTGGTTTTATCCCCGCGTTTATTTTTATTGGCTAGTTAAAAGTCATTCCGGTTAGCCACAGTGCGCAAAGCTGACTTATATGTTTGAGTTCTTGTTCCTTTCCTCGGGGTCTGTCACTGCGATTTCGGATCTGTGAAACAATGTTCGGATGACACAAGTTTGTGCGATATGGGATGGTGCGAATCACTGAAGAGATTGATCAGTGTGCGGGGTTTTCTGTAGAGGAGATGTTGGAGATCAGTCCGCCTTTCGGGTGATTTCGTGTCCAGCAAATGCAAGTTGCTGTCCCACTCCGGCTCCCCTCAAGACATCTTCTGATGAAGACGTGTGTTCACACGTCGAAAATTCAAGGTTAGTTGAATTTTCCTTTTGTGCTGAAAGCTTGTTTGAACTGTTTTAATAGGTTTACCAGCACGTATGAACTTACAATCGAGTATTAGACAAAATCATGGCAAAGGACTGCCTTTAAAGTCCGTAGATCTCTTGAACGGACGGCAAGAAAAGTCGCCAGATTCAGAAATCATCTGCGATTTAATTTCAACTGCTACAATTCTCATATCACTCCAAAAAGCCTACGGGTTCATTCATGTTTTGTCAAAGGAAATAAGGCAGAGAATATTCTGAAACACGGCGGAACGAGCTCTGTCGAACGAACGGATCCATCAAAACAACCGCAAAATTGACCAAATTTGTGACACAAAAAGGGAGGAAAATAACATCAAAATTACGCGGGACTTTAAATGACCGTGATTTGTTTGTGTGTGTGACTTCACCGAGCATGCGCAATTGAGCGAACACAATGTGGTGAAACAACGCCAAATTCGGAAGTTAGAGCGATTGGATAATGTGGATTTATCGCCGGAATGGATGAGAAATGGAACGAAGGATACCAACTTCAATAAGGATAAGTGGGTGGTGAACCTTTCCTCGCGAATTTGAGCGTTGCGGAGAGTTTGTCTTGCAGAAAGGATTGAATTTCGCCCCGTCACCGAAGGATATCCCGATAACGGGAATCATCACTGAGACTGAATACGCGATTAAGCGGCTTCAATACAGCAAAACCCATGGTATTGATGAAGATTCAGCGGCGGAATTACGATCCCGTGTTACTGGTGCGTTGAAATCAGCGAAGCCCCCGAAGAGTAACATCTCTAAAGAGGAGCGGGACGCATTATTTGATCTCAAGAAGGATCGGAACATTAACCATTGTACCAGCTGCTGGATAAAGGCAGAGTTCAGTGATTCTGACTCTGAACAGTATGATCAGAAGATCAAGCACCTTTGGAGGACGGTAATAAAACGTATTCAAGCTTAAGAAAGATCCTACTAAGACCTACCAAAGTAGCTATAAAACTCCTGAAAGATTTTAATCTGAAGGTAAATTTTATCAGCGAGGCCCAAGTACTCCAAGCTATATCCACTCCGTCGTGTAGTGTACCTACCAACAATTCCGACGGGTTACCGAAATACATAAGGAAGGAGCCCCACTCCGACCAATTGTCTCCAGTAATTAATTCCGTTACATATGATTCTGCAAGTACTTAGAGAATTTTTAACATACTGGTTGGAAAATCTGACCCATATCAAGAACACTGAATGCTTCGTTGACAGGGTTAAAGATCTAATACTTAATCCTGGTGAATTTAAGATTTCATACGATTTATCACATTGTTTCACGGTATTCCTGTCGACAACGCGGTTGCAAGCATTTACGGAATATTAGCGAGAGATCACAGTTGGAAAGAAAAGACTGAATGAATGCTGATCATTGTGAAATTATGGAATTTTGCCTAAGCACAAAAAAACTTACTTTGTGGTTCGTTGAGCACTTCTACCAACAATGTAGGGGTTGTGCAGGGAAGCCCGGTCAGCCCGGTGATTGAAAACCTGTATATGGAGCATTTTGAAAATGCAGCCTATCTATGCTCCTGTTAAACCTTCTACTTGGCTTCGCTTGTGGATGATAGTAATGTATAATACCTGAATCTGACGTTAAGACCTTCTCAGTCATATTAATTCACAGAAAACGCACACATTAAATTCACCAGGAGCCGGAAGTGGGACAGCAACTGCATTTCTGGAACTAAAATCACCGAAAGGCGACAGATCTCTCACATTCCATTACAGAAAACCCACGCAACACTGATCAATATCTTCATTTTGATTCGCACCATCCCATATCGCACAAACTTAGTGGTCTCCGACATTGTTTTCCACAAGCCGAAATCGCAGGTGACAGCCCCCGAGGAAAAGGAACAGGAACTCAACAATAAGATCAAGCTTTGTCGCACTGGTGGCTTACCGGAATTGAACTTTTAATCTACCAATAAGAAAAGAAACGCGGGGAAAAAACAACTAATCCCGCCGCGAATGCCTGCTGTTCCACAGGTCCCCCCCGGGGGGAGTTCAAACATTTTTTCACCAGGGGGGGGTACCTTTCATTGAACGGTCTGTCCCAAAACTAAACAGGATTTTTAAAGGGTCGGGCGTCGCCAACATCCTTCAAACCTCACAACACCTTGAGGAAATTACTGGTGTCTCTCCGAAGATCCCGACACCCAATGACAAAAGATCGGTTTGGTCACGACGAAAATCCTTGTGGTGAGTGCCCCAAAAGTTACATACTCGGCCAGACCGGCAGACAATTAGGGGAGAGGACTTTAAGAACATAATACGCGACACACTAGCCGCAGCTTCGGCTGTCGCCGAACACAAACCTGACATCGCGTCATACTTGACTGGGACGCAACTAAAATCCTCTCTAAAGAGGATAGGAATTTCCCCGTGGTGCGGCGCCAACTCACATAAGGAAGAAATCTCCTGAATTAAATCGCGACCAGGGTCTTGGCGTTTCATCCTTAATACAAGGTCCTGATTAGACCAGGTCAACAGAGGTCAACAGAAGGACAAATCCATCACAACCCCTCAGGACATCTTGCGGAGAAGTGTGTTCACACGTCGAAAATGTTTTAATAATTTTAAGATTTTGATTTTGAACAGTATACCCCTTCCGCTGTAGATATCTACAATGATTGCATTCGAGAACATTTATGAAGTCGTTGCGCAGGTGTGATTCGCCAAAATTACATGATATTCAACATAATCAAATGGACCCTTGCTGAAGCCACTTCCCACAATAGGAAAACAATTTGGGTGTTTACATTTTGTAAAAAGGGGAGGTAAGTAAACTATTATGTTCCTTGTAAGCTTCACTTCCCTCCCACAAGACAATCAAGGATGCTGGGGGGGGGAAAAAAACCTTACTGCAGCATTTGCACCTAACTTGTAAGCATGCAGTCGCAGCTCACAGACATGGCTATCCGCTAATCCACCTTTCACTTGTCAATATATCTTTACTACAAGCTGATACAGTCCTAAATCCCGGTGTAGAAGTCCTCCGGACTCAGATCACCTACAACGACGTTAAGAATAGGGCACTCGATGAGTTGACTCTTCACGCAACATTATTGACGCTTAATTTCCGTTATAGTCTATGGAGATCGACCTATGGCTCCCAGCGACAATACATCTTCTTTCACACCGTTGTGAACGCTTTGACTTTTTTTAAAAAATGCTAGATACGCTCAGTCTGTAAATTCGGGCAGGAATTTCATACTTGATTTCCGTGGCAGGATTAGCAAACCAATATTAATCTGCTATTTGTTACTGTTTTTGTAAAACATCCAAATTGTTTTCTTTTTTCAAATTTGTGAAATGATTTCAGTGAGGGGCCAGTTCATCATGGACATGATTTCATTATGTCCCTGAATATATTTTTTCAAACCATGTGTTCATTTAATTAAATGATTGGAAGAATCATCCCAAATCCAACATTCATCTGGCGATACAAAGAGCCCTTGGTACTTATAGTACCGATGGACCATCGCAATAGATTATTATTTATGGGCAATGATTGTGGTCACTCGGTGCAACGAATGAATATTATGTAGCCCTGGTTCTCCCATCTATGTGGTCTGGGGCAATGCTTGCAAAACTATAGCCCGTGAGCTGTCCCCGTTACCGTGCATCCCCCCAGGATCCTCCGGCTTGACCATGGTTGTATTCTAATGGTCTAGTAAACAGAAAATGCTGTACCTTTTAAAAAATTGGGGATGGCAATAGCCCCGATGACGTCA
>JAMKCH010042933.1:0-19143 GCA_023653785.1 Ophioderma brevispina
TCACCATGATAGAATCTATAGAAATCTGCTGCTGCCTTTTCGTGTAATTGATCGAATTAGTGAGGTTTCTCTGGACTAGCAGGGACGGCAACAACGATTGACCTTTCATTTTCAGGTAATGTAAATGCTGAAAGAAATTTACTATAAGTATATTTCAGCAGATAGAGGCTGTTACTTAGGTGTACATTCTCTTCTATCGTATTGACGAGTTCCTGTAGAATTGTTCAGAATAAATCACTTCGGTTACGGCACTCTATCATTCGCGGGACATTTTATAATTTCCAACCCGGGTTGGAAGAGTTTATGCAGCGTTTCGATAAATTGGAAGGCCTCGCCCTGGGTGACGAACCTACATAAACTTAGCTTTTCCAATCGATAAAGAAATTAGACAAACTGAAAGTGATGGACCTATGCGAAGGCAGATTTCAAAGAAAAACGGTTGCACTTTTTAAACCCCACGGTCTTGCAAGCCTTACGAGTGAACCAACTTACGCATTTGTGTGCATGAACTGTGCAAGATCGTTGCTTCCTTGCCGAAGATAGCTTGATTTGTACAACACAAAAAAAACAGCTTCAGAATCTAAAATTTGAGAATCCACGCATTATGATTACCAGCAATATTGTGGACAATGGGTGGACGTTCTGATAACATATATTTCACAATGAAAAGAGATTACACATTGAGAACGTAATTTTTTATCAAAAGAATATAAATCTTTCATCAGAATAAACTGTAACTAAACTTCAAAATGACTTTTATACAGTGAAGCGGAGTGCATACCCACTGCAAAACAATTTACGTGTAAAATACAAAGTTTGTCAAAGTTCACGGATTTTAAAATACTCAGTAATTTGGCTTGACTGAGGCAGGGACAAATGGTCTCGGACGATCAATAGCTTTTAAAAAATCGACATTAGCATATGTTTTTTTTTCACACGTATTAGGTGTTACGGTGCTTCATGCTGACTAAAATAAGTGACCAAAAGGAAATAAACATCCCGCATTTTGTAGAGCCTCTGAAAACCGCGCATACCGTTTTTCTTGTTCGGCCAAACTTTATCTCGTCTTTATAGTAGCTCATAGGAATAATATGCTATTTCTACTGTAAAAGTGCGGTTTTGTTTATTTTGTACAACATGATAACTTGCGTTAATCTCGAAATATACCTCCAAGGGAATAATTAGCCAGTTCGGGACCAATGAAGGCCATGTCCGTATTTTTAAATTTATTGACGAAAAAAATCGAAACAAGAGTTGTATTCTTTGTTTTATACAGGCTGTCCTCCAAACAATTAAAGAGACACTGGCACATTTGAAAAATGGCCGCCCTCAAGATTTTTCAAAATCGATATTTTTGCATGGTTGTAGCTGTTATATTACAAAAAGCCCTCACCCGAAATGGATAAGACCAAATCATATGGGTACACAGAACGATTTTATAATTTCACGTCGCCGGGCGGACGTTAAATTCAGCAGACGCAGAAAATGGCGTTTAACAGTGGCGTAACGGCCTGCCCGCTCTGAGGTTGCAAAATTTCCCAGTCTTCGGAAAGTTTCCCTCTTAGGGGGGGTCAAAAGGCCAATTTTTCCCAGGTCAGAGGGCTAAAAAAAAAAACGGTGATTAGCATGATTTTTGCAATTTTTTTCTGGCCAAAGTCATCAGGGGGGCAATCCCCCCCCCCCGCCTGTACGCCACTGGGTTTAACACAAGAAACACGCACCGTATGCATGTTTCCCACAGCACAATGTTTGATCGGTCTATTAACCTTGTGGGTTTAATATAATGATAAGTGAGTAAGAATTCAAAAATATTTATGTAATATACACATTTGTGAGGTTTAAAGTTATGGAAAACTTAAAAAAGTTGGGCCTACAAATTACCTGCATTCGTTGTTCATATTCAATGTCCCTATATGTTTGGGGTATGTTATGTTTTATGTGTAAAATATATGTATGTTCTTCCAATGGCCTAAGACTATCATTGAGAGCAAATTGAAAGAAAAAAAATCCAGTTTTGTGAAAATGTGCCAGTTGCAGCTTGAATATCTGAACAAAGGGATTATGTTAAATACAAAATACGCATGATATTTTTGGTATTCCTTCAGGCAATAAAGAAGCGTTTTATTTTTCCATTATTTCATTACAAGCCATATGAGAACAGAAGATAAGCGTATCAAATTGAGAGTACAAATCAATTGGTGGTTTCGACCTTTAAAGCAATACAGCACATTTTCAGGCGCCCTATTGTTCAAAAAAATTTGAATGTCTGCCACAGTAGGTTTGGTAATTGTCGAGTAACATATACCTGCGAATGGTTAATGCTCAGAGGGTGTTTTGAGTCAAATACCACAATGCACCAGGTTGGGAAATTTCACCTCAATAGGCGTACATGTGATCACATAAAAATTCCTATTCTTAAACACATAAAAACCCAGACTTTAACCTCATTTAGCCTCACAACGCATTATTACTTAGGGAATTTTTGCATGATTATGAAATGTCTTGTGGTATAAACCTTTTGGAACATTTATCCCTAAGTACGGAAGGTTAGTACAGTACAGTATAGGCACATGCATGCATTAGGGGATGATTCAAAACACCCTCTGGGTAATGCCTCAAAAGTGCACCATTTGTCATGAAAAAACAATTTTGTAATTAGATCGGCAACGGCGGTGTGGAAACCCCAAATTATGTCCATCATATTGAGAAATATTGCCACATCACTTTAAAATGACCTCTAACTTGACTTCCTGGACACTGATACAACTTGGGGAGAGCATAGACACGTATTGGCGCAATTTCCCGGCTATTCATATTGAAAGGACATTTCCAGCAGACGTTGAATTATTCCGATATTAATTAGGGCCTATCTAATTACAAAATTCCTTTCTTTGGATACATAGACATGTCCGAGCTTTAACATTCACAGCTTTGTAACACTAGGATTTGTCAATGTCTTCAGTAGTCAATAGCCAATCTATAACCGGTTTCTTGCAAGCTTACAAATTTGTAATCATAGCAAATCGGACCACTCCGATTTCGCACTCTCCTTTTTGATGAAGCATATCTTTTGTTCTACATATCAAATTGGAATGAAATAAGCACATTCCAACTCGCTTAAGCTTCCTAGGGGCAAGCAAGTGTGGAATGCTGAAGAGAGAAGAAAATTTAGTATAAGGCCGACATGGACCTGCCCAGATTCAACCTCTTATATAAAATAATTATAATAAATAATCAAGGTTTATTTTAATCTCAAATCGTGGCCTGTAGGCCAAATTACTAGAGACTTTACAACTTAATCATTACTAGACAGAAACAATGCAACGTGGAGGCAGCAGCTTAAACAGCGCCATATTGCAACATTCAAACACACTACACGATTTTTTTCGCCCATTTTCAAATGAACCATGGAGAAAGTGGCATTCAGGTTTTAATCAATATCTGTTATACAAATTAAATCCCAAATGGAGTTCCCGAATTAAATCCAGCAAGTGGTCCCACTGAGATTCGAACAGAGGACCCTTTGCTCGAGATGTAAGCTTGAAACCGCTAGACCACGCCACTTTCTCTTCAGATAGAAGTCTACATTCTCGACTGAAAAAAAAAACCCGGATAATAAAGCTTCAGGAGAGCGCAGCAACCACAGAGCAGCAAAATATCACAACCAGAACGGGAGATGTGAAACATTAAGAATTGCCCCATTCGGAGGCATTCCAAAGCCATCTGGTGCCCGTCGAAAGATGTAGAAGGACCAGGAATGACTAGAAAAACGAAGCAGCGATTAAAGCTTGGTTTGACCGTCGATATAATGAAACAATACAATGACATATACTACCTAAACCGACACCTTCACAGGGGACTACAAGCTGCCCAAAGGAGGGAGTGAAGCAAAGCTGCCTTGAGACATGAGCACTTCAAACAAATGTAATAACAGAGGTCTGAACTCTGAAAGCGTACTAGCAAAGGTATCAGCATAAAATGCAGAACTTGAAGATAGTACCGAACCAAAAGGACCCCCGCATTAAACTTCAAAGCCCACCTGAACAGCAGGTTTGATCGGGTGTTAGCCAGGAACAAAGGAACCTCAGAAATTTAGAACAGTAGAAAGTTTATGGAAATATCGCTGGTGAAAAAGGGAGCAGCACAGAATGTGCAGCACCATAAAAACCCAACAAAAGGAATCTGACTTCCTTTTGTTGGGTTTTTATGGAGATTACGAAAACTATACATTTTCTGACAGCTTATGGTTCACCAAATTGAGAAAATCAATGTTGTCATTTTTAAAATTCCCCTATGGCAGCCATTTTGGAATTCAAATTTTTCTCATATCTCTGAGACTAGTAGAAGCGTGGTTCTGGTGTCTATACCCATGTTTTAAGGGTCAAGGAATCCAATAAGATCATTGATAACAACATCAGATCATTTGGTTTTGGCGGCCATATTCAATTTTAAAATGGCCGCCAAATAAAGTTGCTTTTGAACATATCCCGGTTTCTGAGACTGGTAAAGGCATGCATGATTTGAGTGTTTATATCCATTCAATAAGTATTTTTGATAGCAACAATGGATCACTTGTTTATGGCAGCCATCTTAAATTTCAAAATGACCGCTATAGCACTGTAGCATTTACAGACAGTTTGCGTGCAAAAAGTGTGATAAATTGCAAATTGAAGTCTTGATATATGTCTGTTACCTGTCATGTCTGTAGGAATTATTATCAGGTAATTTCTTTTTTCCAATAAGCTAAAAATTTAAGATGGTGGCCAAAATAGCCACCTTTACAAATCCATTATAATCCGAGCTATAGGTCTTTGACAATTAGAAAGTCCAATCTGATAATATTGATTTGTTAGCATGCTCCCATTTCAAGATGGGGGTCATATTGCCATCTCAAAGATTAAAAAACTCTTAATTGTCATAACCTGTTGTATATTTGGTTATATCATCAATAAATGAGTTATACAATACAATACAAACATCAGACAAAATTTCACACTCAAACTTGAAACCTTATCATTTGTTGCAGGGGCACACTCTGTACTACTATGCACTACTTTTTGCTTCGCATACCTTTTATAGGCAAAACTCTTTTACTTGGCAGCCATTTTGAAATTCAAGATGGCTGCCACGTCCAAATGATCCGTTGTTGTTAATAATGTTATTGGATTCCTGGACCCCGAAACATGGGTATAGCCTGGGGCTAGAGACACTAGAATCAGGAATTTATATACTGGTATTAGATACCGGAATGTGGGCAAAAAACGTCTTCCCCTTGGCGGCCATTTTGAATTCCAGATGGCTTCCCACCGCATTGGTCGCATTGGTTGGTTAATAACTTCCTTATTGGATTTCTGGGACCCTGGAAACAAATGGGTACAGATGCCATAACACGCCTGTAACTAGTGTTTCAGCAGACAGGTATGCAAAAAAAAATTCCTGGCGGCAATTTTGAATTTCAAGATGCTCGTCATAGCCACATGATCTAATGTTGTTGCATTGAGTGAGTGAGTGAGTGGTGATTGAAATATTAAGTTTTAACGACAACTCAAACACAATTGTGTTATAATCCCGCGTCATCAAAATTAAAAACATCTAACTTTATCAAATCAATCATACACACAGTAAATTCTAGTCCAAACCATCAATATGAATTACAACATTCTAAACAGATAACCCTCATAACCTGATACCAGATCATCACCCATCCATTTATAAATAAATACCCCATGTGAATTCAATACACATGAGAAACACATCTTCCACAGATACACTGTTTCCAAATTATAATTACGTTATACACATCATACACGATGACAATTTCATCACCCATCCATGTATGAAGAAAAAATTCAACTACAATACAAGATAAATCACTACGTATTGAAACATTAAAGCAATATTTTAACAGATTAAATAGATGGTCTTACATATGTACAATATAATGATAAATGTATGTTTTCATATTAACTTAACAGATATTAAACTACTTATACGAGTAATCATGACTAAACTATACACATAAAATACAATATAAACCGAAATTGAAATTAGAATTTAAAAAAAAAACCTATTTAAAGACACTATCTGATTTTGAAAAAAAAATTTGAAAGTTGCAGCATAGCCTTCAAAGTGAAGGGTAAGTCTGTTAAATTCTCATATTGTAGCCTTTCCAGCTGTAGAATTGACAAGAAAAGGAAAAACTGCAGTGTTCCAAGATACGATTCTGCAATTCAATTACGTGTTGTGTAAGTGTCCGTTCGGACAGTAATGCCTAAAATCTCCGAGTTCTGTCATTATTAGGTTGCTTCTGGTCTTATCATTTGGCAGTGTATTTAGGATACCTGTACTTGTTGCCTACATGCAAAATCCGATGTTTGATGATTTTTTCGATTGCTGATTTATCCAATCACTGATAGTGTCTTTAAATACAACCCTTCTGTCAAATAACAAGACGAGGTGGCCCTTTTAGTCTCCTCTTACAACATGCAGGGGAACACATTGGGCCAATTCTTAACCCCGAACCCGCAGGGGCCCCATTTAGTCGCCTTTTACGACATGCAAGGGAGGGAACACATCGGGCCAATTCTTAATCCCGAACCCGCAGGGGCTGTTGTTGCATTGAGATTGACACCCTCCAACAATAAGTTTGGAATGATTGAATTACTTTTCTGGGTGCTTTAAAAGCCAAAATATAGCATAATTATAGGTTCAAAATAGCGGCCATTTTGAAATCCAAGATGGCCGCTTATATGCCATTTTAAAAAAATGCCAACATTGATTTTCTGTTTCTGTGACATCTGAACTTCAATAAACTTAAAAATTATAGCAATCTCTCGGTCAAAAAGCCAACAAATATTAATATTGTAACAATTAAACCTGACTAATAGAGAAAAAATCAACCACTTTAATAAAAATCCGGATCCGGACATTTTTGTTTATACATGGTATCCTATGTGGCATTGCTATACTGTCATAATAAAGTTTAACTGCGTAAAAACAAAAAGACCGATTCATCTCTAACTTACGCACTTTAGAGTAACTATCTTTATTTCAAGATGACTATTTTTAATTACTAGTCAAAAAAATACCAATTACTACAACTACACTACCACTTACTACAAAACCTGGCTACATAAACTACCACACATACACCGATTCCTACCACAAACCAAAAATATTTTCGAAAGCTCTCTCAGTCAGCCTTTAAGGCAGTGATATTGCTAAAACTAGTAAGAAAAACACAAACAACTAGCTGTAGCTAGTATAGCTGTCGGTTATTGAAAAATGTATATGTGATGGGTCAACATCAAAAGGGCACTTTGCAGGTGACTGATTTTTGAATTTTGTCTTTCTTTATGTAGATCATTTTTAAGCTTAAAATAACAATTATCAACACCTTACTATCAAAATTGGTAAAGGCCTCACACTTTACAGTGGAAAATGGATCCTAAAAATTTTATTATTGCTGATTTAAATCCGTTTGGTGCTGGGGGAGTTGGTTTATGGAAACATCAAGCAGTTGATTAATTGCGTTACATTTGCGATCTCAAAAAGATGACTTTTTCTGATATCTGATCCTTTTTCAAATTTGACCTAAATTATGACCACCCCCAAATTAGGAAATCAATAATGCCCCTTATAATCCACAATCCATGAAGACTCACAAATTATATAATATTGGAATGGCTGAGGTTATAACAGAAACGAGGGCGATATTTTCTGTTAATCAGCCGAAAAAAACCATCCAATATATTATTATGACAGAAGCTGACTTGACAAAATGTTTTAAAAATGGCTTGTCAAAACTAATAAAAACAGAGTATTTACTTGAGTCGCATGACCGAATGCCCAATATAGTTGCGTATTGTGCATTGTTGGCTTACGCGCCTAATCGCACTGTGGTAATGCACACACGTGCATAATAGTTATTAGATTATATAGTCCATAATATGCCATTCGTGCCTTCATAGTCGAATGCACTGAAGCTAAGTGGAATTTGGACACCACCCTCAACACAGTTAGATGGGCGCCTAGAAAACTGATCAGAGGAATAGGTCTATAAAAAAAAAAAAATAAAAACCTTTACTCAGTTCCCCAATCAAAAATCGCGTCTTTAATTGGTAAGTAACGGAAATGGTCCTTTAATTGGTTAATGAATTGGCTCTCACCAGAGTGCCGGCGTTATTGGTAAAATAAGGAATGGTTCTTTAATTACAAATGGTCCTTTTAATTGGTAATCAAAGAATGCCCCTTTAAAATCCATTAACAAAAAAGACATCACATTTGACTTTTATTATATAGTTCAAAAGCCAGTCTGCCTGCAATGAAGGCACTTGAAGCTAATGGGACTGTTTGACACCACTCTCAACACACTAATTACCATAACAGACAGTTTACATGGTCCCTAGGCAGCTGATCAGAGACACAGGTCTATATATCCTTTAATAAACTGGCCAGAATGCCTCTCTTTTTGGTATTAAGAATGCCCCCTTAATGGTCAATGAATTGATCTTAGAGTGCCCCTTTAATTAGCAAATAGCTCCTTTATTAGAAAATAACCTTAATTGATCAATTTAATCCATCAAAGAAGCACTATCACTAACTGGTGATTTTCTGTATTGTGTGTATATATCATGTCTATGTATTGTAAGGCTTCATGCTGTCTTTTGACTTGAGTTTGATTTCTTTTTTTGACTCGGTATACGGTATACCATTTCAACACAACACCTCATCTGAAAAAAAGAACATGAAAAAAACAAAATAGACCTAACCTTTTATCATGTGCATTCAGCACACGTGTGTTGACCCAGTACTGTCATGGCTGTACCCTGCACGGTGAACAACTGCTGGTAGTGGCAAAGCTACTGTTGTTTTGGTAGTGTTCAGGTAATGCCCCAACGGACATTTTAACCCATAAAAAATGATTATGGTATTTACAAACCACGCACTGTCAGTTGAACCAAGGCCAGTACATACGATGAAATCGCTGACCGGCGAATATCTCATTACTACGGCTGGTCATGGCGCCTATGTGACCATGCATGATATCCACAGCGATTTTTGGTTCACATTCTAAATCCTGCCTCTCAATCCCCTTCGACGGTCACTAGAATTGTCTTGAAAAAGACTGTTTATTTTCATTCTTATCGTTGCTTTCGGTTACGCAGCTGCGGTCATTTCCATGCTACTCAGCGTCCAGTGTTTTTCTATTTCAGTTTTTTTTCTCCCGATTTTTTCGCAAAACAGCGCGTTCACTATTCACTTTTTCGGACTTGCTGCAATGGCATCTTTGTCACTGATTTTCCAGGAACTTAGCATATCACGAGGTCATTCAGGGTTGGGTTGACAGTGTTGCAAATATGACCCCACTGAAGCCATTTATGACGTCAGATCGACTATAATTAGAACTTTAATCCTCTGTTCTTGGTGGTGGGCTAAAATTCAAAGGGTGCTTGTACTTGACGGTTTGTATTTTAATTTGAAGAGCTTACTCTTGTATTGTTTTATACTAGTAAAACGATTATAGTAGCAGTAAAAATCCTTTGTCCTTGCCGCGATCACCACGGACCGACCCGCTGAGGTAATAAGGTGGTTTCTTCTTCCTTTGAAATTGGTCAGACGTAAAAATGATCGGCAATTGGCAACAACTTTCATACGGCAACGGAGTCAGTCAGTAAGTCAGTTACACGGATTTTCTCTTATACAAGGCTGGTCGGACCGACCAGCAAAAAAAAAAATCACATTTGGAATTTGATAAATCTTTTTTTTAAGATTTGAAAAAAACAGGGTTTGCCGCCATTGAAACCTTGGAATATCTTTTTTCGATAAAAACACAGTTTTTTCACCACGCCTGCCAATCGAATTTGAAAAACCAAGCAAAAAAATAAAAACAAAACAGGTTGATCGGCTTCGAAAAAAAACTAGGTTGGCAGTGTGAGGTCATGCTTTTGAATCGAAAAACAAAGGTTTGTGTGATAAAACCTGGTTTTTTCCGAAACATTTATCGATGAGAAAAAGACTAAGTTTTTATAACGGTTTATCGGTATAAAACAGGATTAAAAAAACTTGCCTATATATCGAATTTTTCGATTTTGAATACTTGCGTTTATTGAAAAAAAAGTTCGATTTGAAACTTATTTTTCGAAGCTTGGGCTCTTTTGCGTAAAAAAATTGGTTTATCGGTTGAAAAATCAGGTTTTTTTTTTTAAAAACAACCGTTTTTATGAATCGAAAATCCAGGTTTGTTTATGAAAGAAACCGAACCTTAAAATTGTTATAAAAACTTATTTTTGTCGATTTTAAATCCAGACTTTTTATTTAGCGATTCACGTTGTTCGCCGATAAAAACAATTTGTGTCTCCATTATGCAATCCTTGCATATCCTGCACCCAAAAATAATTTCTAAATACCCTTTGAGACTATATCGTACCAAATCGTCAGTTCTTGTATCAAATGTCTTCCTATAACCAATTTCTTTTTTTTTTTTAATTTAGTACAACTCTGTAAATATGGTGTTTAAAAACCGTTTTCTTGCTACACTCTTTTGCAAATAGCAACTTGCACCCTTTACAACGCACTAAACATATAAAACTGGCAACTTCAATTCTGGAAAACCACTGGCTACTTAACTGTCTCTTTTATGTTTGTCCTTCAACTTCTTTCATTCCATACCAAAATTGTTTTGTTAAATTGAATAAACCTCTGTAAATATGTGTGTTTTGAAACGTCTCTTGGCCACGTTTCTTTGCAAATACAATCTTGCACCCTGTGCAATCCATACCCATATCAAATCACTACTTTTAATTATATCCCTATTATTGTATTTCTTTATACCTGTTTCCCAATAAGTGCCAACTTCTAACTGGAAAATCAACTGCTGCTTAATGTCTCTATTTTTTGCCCTTCAACTGCTTTAGAAAAAATCCGGCATTTTTTTTTTTCAAACACTTGTTAGTCTAAAGACTTCTTTTTAACCGTTAAATATATACTACACAAAGTAAACGCGAGAACCTGTCCTTTAGGCAATGATAACATAAATAAGAAATTTCATGGACCAGTCTGAAGGGCTTACAGGAAAATTTTACAACATCTGATGAATTTTATTGCATTTTATTGTGCAACCTAAGCCAATGGAAAAACACAACCACTCCATGGTGAGAAAGAGTGGTTTTATTACAAAATTACTTGATCTATACACAAAAACCAATCTTCGTTTTAGATAAGGATTAACACATTAAAAGCCGGACCAACGCGCAAAACGTCGTTTTTGACAAAACTGAGGCGCCCTTATGGAGAATGTGCCAGTGTCTTCTTTAGTCAGTTCAGTGCGATATCAAGAGTTGAAACTCCTGTGTTTTCCTTATAACTTTATTACTAGATTACCACTTAAGTTATAACGGAGATCCACGTGGACCCAACATTATGTTTTTCGCGCCATTCTTATTTCAAATTATTTTTGCCAAACTTTTTAGGAATTATCTAAATATCAGTTGCGCATATAGATTGGTTGAAAAAAGTTCAAATCATCTGTGCCGTTATTTTATGTTAATTAGCCATAATTATAAGCATTTTGTTTAGCGCCGATTTTCAAAAGTTTGTTTTGCCCCTTAATCGTACTGGAGTAACTTTTATCTAATTTTTATTTTAGCACTGTAAACGTATTTATGTTGTCTATTATGAGACCAATTTTATGGGAAAAGTTTTTGGCGGGAGAATCAAGTTGGGGCGCGTTGTAAAAATCGGTTTTTGGGTCGCCATTTTCGAATCGGTACAGAACCGGTTTTCACATTTTTTTTTCCTCTTTATGTGGTTGTTATGTACCCATCAATGGCCAGAGGTGTTTGGTAAAATTTCCACCGGTGCTCTAAAATGGTTTTTCAGGGGTGTAGAACCCCACACACACACAACGGGAGTGCGACAAGACCTATACACTTAAGCGGCCCGCTTAAGCGGTTAGATAAAACAATCTCCTCCATCTTCGTTATCATCATAATTGGAAGTTGTAAAAGGTGATAATATGAAATCACCTTTAAAAATCATTATCATTGGCTAAAATAAAATTGGAGGCAATGCAGAACCGGCTGTGTGTAAAGCACACGATCACGTCCCCGGACCATATGCTAACTTTGTTTTTAGTCCAGTAATTTTATGATTTGACCCAACACAAATTACCAACAGAAACCATTTTGGTGTTAATAATACTGTGAAATAGTCCAAAATAATATATTAAAAGTCTCCCAAAATCAACCTAGTGGAAACATGTAGAAATAGGGGGGCAAACGTTTGTACAGGGTAAAAAATAGAATTGTTCGAATTGAATTAAATGATGTACCATTTATTGGGATCTCCTAAGGTTAAAAAGGTATAGTTTGACCTATCTAGCGTTATATTTTAGTTACAATAGGCATAACAGTTCAAGTCATCCTGGGTCAAAATTCATAGAATGGTCGATTTTGATCGACTGTTTGTAAAAACTGTTAAAATTTGGTCCCACTAGTTAATAAATGTAAATAATTCTTTGTTTGAACTTTTTATAAAGATTACAGAGCTATGACTATGACCTCCCATAGACCCCTGTAAGTCCCCATCCACATTTTGCGTTCAATTATGCAACGAATATTCTAGACGCGGCGGTTCCGGTTTTCCGTCACCTGGGTTTTTCGCGATCACCTGGTTTCGCGATCACCTGGTTTCGCGATCACCTGGGTTGGATCACCTGGGTTTCGTGGATCACCTGGCATGAATGTCCCCATGTTTTCAAGGTGCCTTTGCCCTGGAATGACCTCGTCATGACCGTTACAATTTTTTGGCCCACCAAGGTTCGTCTGGATCCACCACCAAAGTTTACTACCCAATTTGACCTCAGTTGACCTGAATGACCCCTGATGGGACCTTGTGCACCTTTAAGATTGCTGGCATTAACAGCCAAACCCCACCCTCCCAAAAGGTTGTTTTTTTTGCATTCTAAACCAACATTTACTCCATTTGACCTCCTTTGACTTGCATACCCAGATGGCCTTGTCATGACCTTCAAAATTTTTGGCATCACCATCGACCCTACCCGCCAAGTTTCATGTCCATACACCGTTTACCTCTTTTGACCTTGAAGGCCCCTGATGACCTGTCCGTGAGAACCTTCAAAATTTTTGGCATCAACACTTGACCCCACCCTCCAATTTCATGCCCATACACCCGTTGACCTCATGTGAACCTTGATACCCCTGATGACCTTGTCGTACCTTCAAAATTTTTTGGCATCATCAATTGACCCCACCCTCCAGTTTCATGCCCATACACCGTTTTACCTCAGTTGACCTTGAATGACCTCTGTTGACCTTGTCGTACTTCAAATTTCGGCCTCAACAATCGACCCGCCCACCAATTTTCGTCTGGGATACACCAACGTTTACTCCATTTGACCTCATTTGACCTTGACTGACCCCTTAGACTTTAATCCACTAACCCAACAACCTCTGTCTTCGGACGTCAAGAGCACCCACCCCCAAGTTTCAAGAACGTACGACCCTCTGTCTCCGATAACCAACAGTTAACCTAATTGACCTGAATGACCCCTGATGACCTTTGTGACGCTTCACCCATTTTCGGGCATCAACAATCAACCCCTACCACCAGTTTCGTCTGATACACCGTTTACCCCCATTTGACCTCATTTGCCTTGCATCCCCTGATGACCTTTAATCCACTAACCAAATACACCCCTGTCCCTTCGGACGGTCAGAGGCACTCACCTACCAGTATAGGACCGTGCGACCCTCGTTCCTCCTCCGAGAAACAACGTTTAACCTCATTTAACCTTGAATGACACCCTAATGAACTTGTCGTTGACCTTCACAATTGTTCGGGCATCAAAAATCGACCCCACATCCAAGTTTTCACTGTCCATACACCAATGTTTACCCCATTTTGACCTTTTTTGACCTTGAATGACCTCCGATGACCTTTGATTCACTAACCAATAACAAACTATCGATCTTCGGAAGTCAAGGGGCACACCCACCCCAACCCAAAAAAAGGTTTTCAGGAACGTGCGATCCCTCGGTCTCGAGCAAATAGGCGTGGTCCATTTACCTCTTTTTGACCTCGAATGACCCCCGATGCCTTTGATCACTAACCAAGACAAACTCGTCTCGTTCGTCAAGGGGCCCCCCACACCAAGTTTAGGACCGTGGCGAGGCCCGGTCTCCGATAAAATGACGCGGTCAGACCAATATAGACATACAGATAGACAAGACAGACAGACCACCGGTAATATATAGATGGTGCAACCAGTTATATTTCGAGAGTCTGTACCTTAGAGAACAATTTGACAACATTTTTATAACGAAACGGATATATCTGAAAATTTACCCCCATTGGGACCTTGACCTATTTTGACTCTAACTATTGAACTTACAACCTGCAGATAGGGCAAACTATACACTACCTCGTTTTAATCCTTGAAATGTAACGAACACGTTGGCATACTTTTCGACGGTTTTGATACTTTCATACTTGACCCCTGGATAACCTTACCCCTTAAAATATAATGTTCCACTCCTTTGATTTTAGTAGACTTTGTATGTGTTTTTAAAGGTATTCTCAGTACATTCTGTGGAATGAAATTCTGTTGGCAATTAGTGTTGGGTTAAGGCAGCATTCATCATTTTGACTGGCCACTATTTATTCTCTGTCTTTAACCAATCATGTTTTTGATAAACTATAATCTACTAATAGTTTGCACTTATAATTAATTACCTATCAGCGACAAGAGTATTTCTTCTCTAAACTACCCCATATTGCCTTATCTGCAAACGAATAAACATTCTGTTAGGTTTGGCAATGGTAGGGTCAGTTTTGCTCGGATCAGACTTTGCTTGTGCAGGCTCCAGCTTATGAGCACGTTCTTGAACTTTACCTGTTAGTTTGGTCATTTGGAGAAATTCCGTGACTCGGAGAGCAGAGCATCTTTTCTCAGTGGATTTATCTTGAAGGTTAATGGACAAGTTTAGCGGGGTGCCCCTCCGGAAACGTGTGGGCGGAATCCAGGAGGGGAAAATTTCATAATACAGGGGTCAAAACTTAAAAATGCTTGTATTGCTGTAACAGGTAACCAAAGTGTTTGTCTTGTCACAAGGATTAAAAAAAGGTATAGTTTGTACTTTCTTCAACGTAGTTACCGATATATAAGCAAAACGTCAAATGTCAAAGGTCTCACGAAAGGTTAAATCTGAAATATTCGCGGCTGCCGATTTCTTTAAAAAAATGGCTCAGACTTGTGCATCTTCCTCATAGACTGCAACAAAAGCATAAATTTAAAAATTGGAGATCAATAGAGGTCATGGGGTTTGACCTTCTTTGTCATTTAATCTCTATAAACAAATACCAATGGAGCACCAACTACTTTTGTTGCAATCCCCGTGGAACGGCTAACAATGTCGGACATTTTCAAAGAATCCTTGCAATATAAAAGATTTAACCTTTGGTGATGACCTTTGACATTTGACGATTTTTGTGCTATATCTCCTAAACCATACCTTGTACGATACAAACTATACCTTTTTTAATCCTTTGACAAACGACACTTTGGTTACCTTTTTACAGCAATCCATGGCATTTTTTAATTTTTGACCCCTGTATTAGAATGTCCACCTCCGGGGAGTTTCGCCCCACTTAATTGTTCATTAACCTTCATAGAAGACAATCCTGAGAAATGATGGCTTGGCTCTCCACGGTCACGGATTGCTCCAAATGACTCAACTATGTACTCTTTCTCTCTCAGCCGTAGCGCGCGCGTCCCACTTTGCTGAATTTGAAGAACTTTTTCGTTACAGAGAGTCTTGAAAAGTCACATCGTGCCTTTGAAGCCTACTGCCCAATTAACAATCATACGAACTACTTGTGAACTGTGCATGCTACAATATGGTGGTTTAATCTTGCGCTTAAGTCCTGCAAATTTAATAAACTTCATTTTTGTTTGTTAAATGTAACTACAACTCCAAACCAGAACATTTTATATCCTTCCGTTTGTCCCCCATGAACCTTTGAGGCGGCTTGGTGAATAAACTACATGGATTCTTGCACTTGCTGATTTACTTGATTTCTTAACGATAACTGTTTAATGTTATCTCACTTGAGGGACCTTCAAACATTTTCCTTGGGATGGGGCGCGTTTTCCTTCAAGATTATCATCATTTTCCTGAATCAGGTCTCAGCATTTGTCCTCCTGATTATCATCATTTCCTGATGTCATCGGCATTTCTCTCAGGATCAACGTTTTTCCCTAGGGAATCATCAGTTTTTTTCATGGGACCCTCCACAGAAACGATCAGTATCTTCGTCCAATATCACATGTCGCTGCTTTAATGGTTGAAGGTTTCTTGATAATGTCAGTTACCTACCCGAAGCCTGTACTTAGTTTGGTGATTATTTCCCAATCACATAAATCTGGTTGGTTTCTACGCAAAGGAGAACGGACCTCTAAACAAGAATTACAAACCACAAGATATTCCAAAATCAAATAGAATCTTGGGTTAAGGTGCCCGCAAGCACCAGTTAATAAATCACCAGAGATTTTCCCTGACCATGATTGGTGAACCTCATCTGTCATAATCCGTCTTCTTTTTGTAGGCATTGGCTACTATATTCTGCATTTTAGAATGTTTTTTATATTGGGACCCAATAATCGCCCAAAATGAACTTCCCATGGCTTTGCAAAGTTCTGATCACTTCTACCGCTCTAGGCGTTGCTCTTCACCTCGTCACATTGTAAATCGAATTAATGGCAAGATTGAATTCAATTCTGATTTTGGCTTTCACTCATTTGAAAGAATTGTGAATCTTGATTTTTGCCCACAGGAAACAAAAACTCGAAGACGGTGTTTTTCAATCGCAGTAGCCACTCCTGTTCACTACTTGTACTTGTCAATCTCCTTTATATGTCTGCGATTCAAGACGTGTGAAAGTATAGATATTTGTCTTCATCTGTCTTCATCTTCAACTCGAAAAGTCATCGAAATTACTTCGAACAGCTTCAGCAGATGGTAATACATCATGAGAACTGTTCAATATAAATAAGCCACTTCATTGAACCAGGAAGTGCTTCCCTTGAACTCCTTCATAACATCTTTTCATGAACTTTCTGCGTCTTCTTTCAGGGACGCACGTCATCACTTATCTCAAGCAGGGTATTCCAACACACCTTGGTCCGATCAAGGTCCAGTTTTTCCGAATAAAAATACTCCAGAAAATCCCCCAATGAATGTGCCACCTTCTGATATTCTCAAAGCTCTATGACTTTTTCACGCGATTCCTTCCATTTGTTTTCACCCATATAGCATCTATGGATCCTGCTTTGTGCTGCTAGAACAATCTTATGGAAAATATGATTGCCCTTAAACAGTCAATTACATTCCTTGTTTCTGGGTTGTTTGTAGTTGCTTGGCAATTGTTTCTCAATACCTCAGACTCGGGGCTGATGTGTTTTCATTCCATAGGCTTTCATCATTGTAGATGAGCCCTATGTTACCGATTTGAAGAGCACTTCTTTTCCTAGATTCTGCAATTTGTTCTGTAAAAAATCGTCAGAAGTGGTCACAAGTATGCTCAAAATGAACTTATTCATGAAAAAAAAATTAGTCACTTTCGGCATCTTCTGTTGTTATCTTAGTCCATCTAGAAGGACCCTCATTTTCCCACTGACCGAGCCACGAGCGCGAAGCGTGAGGGTCCTTCAGCATCCTTTCTTTTATATTATAATAATCGGTGACTTTGCCAGTAGAATTGATGAGCTACGTAAGTACTCCAAATATGGTAGTCAACCCAGCCCACCACGTGGGAAAACATCCAGGTCACCACCCACTGATTGCGGTATAATTTCCAACGATGTATTACACCGCAATACTTTTGGTATTTCGCTAACAGTGCGCGCACAAGTGCATAGTGAGTACATCCACAGTAAAGTGTACATTACACACAACTCAACATTGATGAAAGGTTTGAAACCATAAAATGTCTGCACAAAGAAATGAATGTTTTCTTAAAAAATGTTTATAAAAAATTATTTGTGTGAAGAATTTTAACAAAGCTTACAAATGTAAAGTGCATTTTTACGTATTTAGGCCAAAAACATAATCTTCATGTTGCATGCTATTCTTCAGCAATTTCATTAGTAAAATTTCAGAATCAAAATCCAAATTGGCCCTCAGCTCACCTTCCCCCTCCCCACCACTCCCCTCCCCTTCCCCTGCCTTCACCACCACTTCTGCCTCCCCTTCCCCTGCTCCCTTCCCCCTCCCCCTCCCCGGTTCATTCTCACTTTCCCCCTCCCTTCCCCTCTCCCTCTCCCCTTCCACTCGCCGCCTCGCCTTCCCCTTCCCCTCCTCCCGTCCCATCTCCTTCCTCCTTTCCCTTCCCCCTCCCCTTCCTTTCTTTCCCTTCTTCCTTCCTTTCTTTATTTTTTATTTTATTCATAATATAAAGGTAAGTTGGAATTTATTCCTTCATTCGTTCATTAATTCTGTCCTTGCTTTCATTCATTCATTTCTATATTTTATTTAAATTCGATATGCCATTATACATGCTCTGCTCTTATTCAATTTCCAACCGTATTTTATTATTTCAAATTTCCTCAGTTTGTTCACTAGTTTTTCAGAAATTTCTCCTTATTCGGTTATTTCTGCGGTGATTCTTTTGCATATTTTATGCACCTTAAGTTTCCCAGTCCCCGTTTTTCCTCCCCCTCCCTTTCCCCGGCTCCCCTCGCATTCCCCTCCCCCTCCCCAATCCCCCTCCCCCCATTCCCCCCTCCCCCTCCCCCATCCCATTCCCCATATCCGCTCCCATTTCCCTCCTCCATTCCGCTCCCCCCATTTCCTATCGCCATTCCCTTCTGCCCTTTTTCGCATTCTTCCCCTCCCCATTACCCTTCCCCCTCCCCTCCCCATTCCCCTCCCCCATTCCGCTCCTCCGCCTCTCCGCACTTCCCCTACCCTTTCCGCTCCATTCCCTTCCCCATTCCCTTCCCATTCCCCTTTCCCATTCCTCTTCTCGTCCTCTTTCTCCGCTCTCTCTCTCCCCTCCTCTCCCTTCCCTTCACCTCCATATCCCCCTCCCCATTCCCCCTCCGCATTCCCCCTCCATCCTCTC
>JAMKCH010042934.1:0-12726 GCA_023653785.1 Ophioderma brevispina
CTTCAACGTCGGATGCAAAAAACACAAGGTTTATCCGCATTCTGCCTTACCATCACTTCACACAGCTCGTGTCGACTCAATCGCCCAACTTTTACACCCACATAAATATCGATTATCGGTTTGGCAAATTGTTGAGCATCTGGTTCTGGGTACTTCTCACTGTACAAAATGGCTGGGTGACCGTGTTTGCATTTTCCGTGAAGTGTGTCAAGCCGAGTGGTTCCACCGTACCAATCGCAAACCGCATCTAGAAAATTTTGGTAAAGTATAGGCTAAAATACGGTGTATTAACCGCTTCCGTCCTTCGTACGTCTCGGCGAACTGTTGAAACAATTGGACAAAGGCACCACCCGTCTCGATTTGACTAGAAAGACAGTATTCCTCCGACTGATGGCTGCATCTACCATACTAGTTTCAGATCATGCGTATCTAGCGTCAAGTAAGTATATGAGATCCTCAATTCTCTCTAGTCACCTACTTCCTCGTGCTGTGTTTCATGCCAAAACACAACACTCAATTATGCACCCCGCCGTATAGTTCTTCCAGAGCTTTCCAGAATTACTAACGGATCCTGGGGTAAATCTGGTGTCCGTCAGAGGCGCTCCGACATTATTACTCACCTGACTCCTTCTTAAGAAATCTATGGATTCTCTATATCTGACACTGTACTCATCACTACAACTAAAACTTACATTTTAAGGTTACAAAGCCTGCACAATTTTGTTTTCTAACAATTTTTTCACGCGGGTCACTTCCCTCATCTCTGATGCGTTGAAAGTACAGCCTCGTCACTGGACAGTCACCTCGCCTTTACACCGCATGCCCATGAAATTAGAAGTCAGGCCACATCTTGGGCTTTTCACTTAGGAGTGAACATATCTGAATAATGGAAGCAGCAAGATGGAGGACGCCTACTACTTTCATATTTTTATATGAAGCGTCCTAAAAGTAATCAAACATGGCCAAAACCATCCTGTCAGCAAAGCAGTCAGAGTAAGAGGAGGGATGCCATGCATCCTATCACCATGCTCATAGGTGAGGAGTGCCGGTTTTATTAATTACTTAGTGCTTTGATACAGAGTTTGGCTGTGTATATGGCGTATATTGGGGCAAAATTATTTTCAGCTTCCATTAAAACTTCACAGCGAGAAACCCCTCTACAACTGAGACTACCGGCTCACTTCCTCCACCTGTGACTCAGTGGATCATGCACTAGTTGGATATTTCATAATGTTTAAATGGATGAATTTATACTCACAAAATTGTGAGATTGATTCTATTTTATCATGTATACTTACGATGATCCAACATACCCCTCATCCCGGCCCTTCCCCGCAAGTGGCGCCTTGGGGAAGGTACAAAGATGAGCAAAGGTCAGTGACGTCATGTTTGGCCGTATCAGATGCGAGCAATGGTAGACCGCTTCTATTCATGGGGCTCATCGAAAGATTTTTTTAATGTGGCATTAGGGTGTTCTCAAGCCTTTTTGAGCACAAAAAATGCACTAGTTGGATCATCGTAGTATACCTGTAAAAATTGAAAACTTTCACAATTTTTTGGTGAGTATAGTTTTCGAAAATTGGGCGGGAGGCGTGCCGTGTCATCCTCATCGCTCCCTTTGGCCGAAACACCTTTGGTTTCGACCGATGGTGGATCGCCTGGCGGCTCGGCCGCTTAGTCTACCAACCGTCCGGATCTCAATCACTCTTCCGGCGGAGGGAGCGCCAGTGTGTCGCTAGAGCACCTACATTGACTGTGTGGCCATTATCCGGCCAACGATGCCAAATTCGGGCTTTTCACAGAGGGCGCCCTCGCTCATATCAGCGGGAAGAAGGGAAATCCACCATGGACGCTTACTCTAAGCCGTCTCGGACCTACTTCGCTGGTTGTGAGGCGACGAGAGGTGTCCTCCGACTCGGGCATCTGCAGCCGAGATCGCTGACTTTCTCACGCTCGCTTTGATAGCGGACTTGAACTTCGACTGTAAGAAACTCAAGTCCTCTATCCTAGCGATCCATAGAGGTTTCGACGACAGATCAACTATCAATGACGATTGTTCGATCCGTCTCCTTCTAGAGAGGATGTTTAATACACGACCTCCGCCCAGGAAGGCGGTCCCCCCCTGGGACCTTAACACAGTCTTAGACTATTAGTGAAGCCCCCGTTCGAACCAATGGCTTAGGCATCACTAAACATGTCACCATTAAGACTGCCTTCCTGGTCGCTCTTCAGCCTCTAGGAGACGATGCTCGGAGATTAAGAATATCTTGATGTCAGCGTCAGAATTTTCTCGTCTGGGACAGGGTCAAATTATTCTTTAGTGTCCGGATTTTCTGGCAATGAACGAGTCATCCTCATTCCGAACCACACAACAATTATCTTACCCCTAATTGCATGTCACTCTTCGGTGCGGAAGATCGCCTGTGGTGTCCCGTTCGGGCCCTTGAGTATTATAACGTAAAACTAGTCCGCTCAGGGGGCTCGAACGACTCGTTGTTCTTACACACGCTTCCCCCCCGGCACGTGTCCGCGTCAAAAGCGACTATTGCCATGGATTAGCTATGTAATTAATGATTCCAACGCGGTGATAGGAGCTTCCAAAGCTCGAGCCCATTCAGTCCGTAACTCCACATCGTCATGGGCCTAACACCGCGGAATCAGCATTGGCGAACAAAAAGCAATCTGCGAAGCTGGTCGTGGAGGGCTCTCACAACGTTTTCGTCGGTGTTCTGACACAGAAACGTACAAACTTCCCAAGAGAACGTTGTGCCGAGGGCACTCCTGCCGGAAACAACACTAAATTTCATCTACACTATACATAAAGTCTCCATCCGGTTGCCGACTGTGACGCTCGCCCCGGATTATTCCGTTTGTCAGGTGGGCATCTATGTCCCCGATTTTGATGTTTAATTGCCTTTGGCCTTTAACATATGTTTCTTTATGCTTAGTGTAGGTCTCGCCTTTGGCTGCACTCTGTTGTCTGCTCTGAGATATCATGCTACACCTCCGACTGAGTGTGCTAGCCTGGTTTGTCTCGTGTTGATTGAAATTATTCATTCAACGGGGGGTTAATGCATATGTTCCAGTCAAACATTGGTTTAAAGGTAATCAGCTCAGGGTAATGATTTAGTTAAAAACACATTGTTTTAAAATATTTAACTGAGGGCCTGATTTCCTTCCAAGTTGATTCCCGCTTCCAGGGCCCCCCCACAGCGTGATATGAACCGAGTCCGTGTGCCAAAATGGAATTGAGGAAGAGAAATGGTGACAAGGTTTGTGACCTGGGGTCAATGTCGAGTACCATTTAATCTTTTAGGGGTGCTCTAAATAGGTATTTTGGGCATTCCACTTCTCGGAAGGGAAATGCATATACTTCAGTCAACATTGGAAAGGAAATCAGTAAATGATTTATAAAAACATAATGTGTTTTAACTATTTTAATTGCCCTTATGGGCTACTCTGAATATGCAAACACCAAGAAACTAGATAGAAAAGAAAAGTGTTAAAATGCAAATTTGAAAAACTATTGATGCATGGTCGGTTCAATGTTTTGTTTTTAACCTGATGAACAAGGTCAGTTAGACATTCCATTGTGTGTAGCCATGATAAGATTTCTAACTCGTTTGTGTTGTTAATTTAAGAATGGAAAATAATGACACACGTTTTGTTCATGCTTTTGCAGGAGGCCTCTCAAACATGGTGGTTGCAGCCAAAAGATAGAGTGAAGATTCTTACAGCACGCTACACAAGTTTGTTGGAGATCTACTGATGGTACTTATTAATCCTATGATACATAAGAATTGTAATCCAAAGACTTTAGTGTGTTAAAAGGGTAAGTTCCAAAACAGCATATAAGCTACTTGGCTGCATTGAGTATTGTTCCCAGTATTTTAATGTGTGGGTGATACCCACTCTTCTTGCACAGGTAGTCTATTTACTGGTACCAAACCCCTTTGTGTGCTGGGTTGTGGGAGAGAGGTGAGGTAAGTGCCTTGCCCAAGGATACAAACAGCACTGCTTTTCACAAGTGTGAAGGTCTATGGCTGCTCTGATCATGATTCCAGCACTTCACTTCTGTGTGGAGAAAAACAACTTCATTAAAGGCTCAGTCGACTAGAGAACAAACTTTGACCTCATTGGTGGAAAGGTAGCTAATTAACCTTGTTGCAAAGCTACCTTCCCATTTTTCATGTTTATTCCGCATCGCACGCAACAAGATGTAAACGAATACACAAGTAGGCTTGTGATGTGCTAACAAAGTTTTGTGAGCCATAGATGTAGAAAACTGCAATGTTTAATTAGAATTGCTAAATGTGCCACCAGATTGGTTTTTTTTTGATATCGTGTATAGAAGGATAATAAATTCTTGGCTGAGAACTGAGAATGTGATTTAAGATAAAAAAAGATGCAAAAACTCGTAAACCCTTTCTATTAAAATTTGTATTGCTCATAGAGATACCATAAATAAAAGGCTAGAGTACCAGCCTTCTGGAGCTTGATATAATAAAAATTTTTTTGTAAAAAGTAATCATTTTCATGGAAAGCCAATATGTGATATCTCATGCCCAAACCACAAGTAATCAGTAGGATGTTTGCGTATGGAAATTGTTCAGGATTTTGCAAAATCATTACACTGAACTGATTACCTTTACACTTACCTACACTCCATATTTGCTGAATTTAACAAGCACAAGCTGAGAACGCAAAATTTTAGCTTATTCTTCATTAATCGTCCCTCTGCCAGTTCCCAAGTTAGTTGCTTTATACAGTCTTTGGAAGGCTCATATTGCATGTCCTTGTTCTTTTTAGTGCTGCAAGAGAAGTATACATGTTAGACGACCTGAAGAAGCCATAGTGAGATTGCTTTTGCATGGTGGTATCAGGAGTATGCTAACCTACGAGGCTACATCCCACAATTAATGGAGGAAGACATCCGCATAGATAGATACGATAACTTACTTTGTGCAATGCTGGATAGCTTACTGGCAAGAACAGATCAAAGAGATGGGTAAGTCAAACATCTGAAATGGTTTACAGAAAGATTCTTTGGTGTTTGTGCTCTTGATGTGAGTATTTGGCAGTAGTACAGGAATTTGCTGCAAAGGCAGAATAAAAGCATCTGTATTCTATAGGTTTAAAGGGGCATTTTGTGATCCACAACCTCATCCCCCCGACTTACCTAAAAAAGTTGAGATTTTTATACCATCTGAACCGTTAGCCTTAGTAATCCATGTGTACCTAATCATACGTGCAAATTCGGTCGTATATGTAAGAAATTTGCGATTCGCGATGGCCTATGGGACCATGGGAAACAAACAATTGCTCATATATAACACAAAACCGCAAGATCGGAATCAACTAAAAGTTTGTGAATAAGCTTTCTCAGTTATTCTAGTAAACCATAAATAATACAGACGGTGCTGGAATCACGAAATGCACCTTTAATATGAATAATGAATAATTATATTTTAAACTTATACACCGGTATACTGAGTTGCTGATCTTTAGCCTTCATAATAGCAGATTTTAGTTAAACAATCATTTATGGGTTATAAGCTTAGGATGTCATTTGTTAAGATCTGATTCATCTGTGGTGTTCAGTAAAATTCTGTGACCTGACCTTGCTGTGAAAATAGGTGGGTCTAACATTGTCAGCCACAAAAGGGACTTTTCTCCCAAAACCTCAATCAGCAATTACAGAATGCTCGTCCTGACATAAAGCTTATTAGAATCTGTAAAAACTTAAAAGGCTGCAGTAAAACTGCAATCTATAGGATGCCAAATACAGCTTTACCTCATAGTTTATGCTGTACTGTCTGATAAGGCGAAAATTAAAGAAATCGGTATGATAGTCATAAAATTTCTGAATAATAGTAGCAACTTGCAAAGAGATGTTCCTCAACATTGGGCGAAGTGAATCGGTCAAACCAGTCCATAACTAACTAATTCCATTCTATTTCACTTTGAACCAGTTTATTACCAGGCTAAGCTAGTAATGGAAGCACCAATCATCACAGATAATGCCATGAAAGTCATCAGAAAATTCTGTGAGATGGAGGGAGTACTGTTGTCAGGTGGATAATTATGGAATGCATAATGAATGTAATAGTAAATGTCTTGTTGTAAGACTTCACGTCACTGTTGACATTTTTTTAAACTACCTAGTTCTCCAGGTAGACAAGGCGAACAACCAAATATAATGTTTGATGCTATCCGCCAAGGAAAGTGATGACACCTTTCGGACCTAAACACCTAGGAGATAATATTATTGCTCATCTCTTCCAACCTGGCTTGTTATTGGTAGTTCAATTGGCAAGAGGCTGTGCTAGTAATAGGGAGGAAGGATACCGGGTCAGGCCCGACAAGCGCATGTTTTTGTGTCGCACTCTGAACGAATTGTGTTTGCCCTGAATGAATGTTCATGGAGGCACATACTAGTCCAAATTTGTGTGTCCGTATGTAGTCCGGATGTCCGGTCCGTTTGTTCGGTTAGGTAACCTTTTTTTAAATGCTCTGTAGGCTAACCTATCCCAGATTTTACTTCAACTTGATAGGATGATAGAGTGAGGTGCCGCAAAATTATGTGTACTTTTGGCGCATTATTTGCATATAGTCATGTATTTTAATTAGGCTTATTTGCATATTTTGATGTGAGTATTTGGCGTAGTACAAAGGGGCCGGGGGCGGGGGTTGGGGTGACCTCATGTGACCTTGGTGACCTTCATGTGACCATGTGTGACCTTTGAAACAGCTTCTCTCCAGTGCATTTCTTCTCTAATCATCTTTTGCCAAACTTTCATCATGATCGCGCAACAAGGCGACACTGGTGGTTCGAGACCGCCCTGTGTTTCACACTTACGTGCGTTTTTGCCATTCAGGGAAAGATTAATAAAAACCATTATTTCACTGTTGTCAAATAATGTTCTGCTTTGTAATCCAGCAGTGTTTCACTATCTCCCCAACTGGTAGCTTCTGTACAAGTAGTTTGCTTTATCTGTTCTCCTAAACCTTGTTTCCTATAGGTTCATTTGCTTCAGTGGTATGCATGCATTACGAGAGCTGAACTCAAGAGGCCTGCTGTATCCATAGTTCCTTAATGGAACTGCTGACTTTTTGAACTTCATGAGGACAGAAGTGCGATCACAGTCAATCCAGTATGGAAGATATTTGTATGAAAGACAAGATCTCAGGGACACTATTGAGGTAGGCAAATGGGTGAAAAAAACCAATCCTTTTGCTGGTCATGTTTTGGGGTGGGTTAAGGAATTTGGGAACCGTAAGGGGCAACCAAGTATTGAATAGGGTAAAAACTTTGCATCTTGTTATAGTAATCTTTTGTGTTTCCACGCAACTCAACACTTTGAAACTATTAATGGCATAAAAGTGTGGTATTTTGGAAGCTCCTTCAGAATTTGGAGGAAATTGTGCCTTTTTTGTAACACAAATAAATATACATTTTTGGAAAATTTGGCACCTGGCTTCCCGGGGAATAACATTTTTTCATGCTCTGACTATAATGGTTGTGCAGTTTATGCCTTAGGTGGTGTTGATACATTTAGCACATTTAAAGCAAGTCAGCTTTAAAGGACATATTCCCGAATTTCATTATAAGCCTTCGGCCCAGAACCCCCCCACATTTTACTGGAAGTGGCCGAAATTTTGGTGTCTGAAGAGCCTACTATTTTTCCTTCATTTTCCCTGTGAAAATCCTTAAGGCTAAAGGATGTCTAGTTTTGATTTATAGCGAAAATGTGCCCCATTTTTAAAATCGCCCTAATATTAATTTTAACATTACTCTATGGGGAATTCAAAAATCAAATTTTTTAGCTCTCACATCCAAACCGGTTGAAATCTCGGCAATGAACTTTACGATGGGGTTTTTCGGGTAAGGCCGATTGTATCAAGATTGAAAATTCATATACTTAAATCAGGTCATCCCCCGTTAATTCTCCTGAGGTATCTATGCACTTTTTATTTCCTTAAGAGCCTTTCATCTCTTCCCGTAATGTTTATTGCAAGTTTTGTGGCAATTCTGAAATGTATCTTACATTTTTGTAGTCCAGTGGTTAGATGCTACTTTTGGTGCAAAGGGTCCTCAGATCAAATCCTGATGTAGCCATTTGCTGGGATTTATTCTGGTACTTAACATGGGATTTAATAAGTATAAGACCTGTTTATTAAAATCAGACTTCTGTTCTTCCCATGGTTCACTTGGAATTTGAGCGAATGATTCATGAAAACATCTCGTCCTTTGGAGGGGACATTAAGCTGTCAGGGCTTTATACAGAGAGTCATACCTTTGTCATTTGCAGCCAGTTTAAAAGAGTAGAAATCCCTGACTGTTCTTATCTATCCTGGTCATTTGCTGGTCCTGATCTCCTAGGTCTATGTCCCAGTTTGGAGTTACCCTTTTGCACAAAAAGTCCTTTTGTACAGTAAGTGCAATAAAGTTTTAAAGTTAAAGGTAATTAACTAAACTGAACAGTTATGAATGTGGCATAAGAAATTACTCTGATACTACCTTTTTATTTTCAGACCTATGCAACAGAATGTCTGAAGACTTTACTGAAACCCACCCCTACACACAAGCTGGTTGAACGCCTGTCAACTCCAGATGATCAACGGATGGCCCATAAGACCTGGATAGAAGATTGCATCAAGATGTGTTTGTATCTCTACCTAGCCCTGCTGCCTGTCAACCACAAACTCATCCATGAGTAAGTGTAAAGGAGTGCTATTGTTGAATGCTTGGATTAGATGGCATAAATTGTCAGAGAATGTTATTGACAGGCTTAATTTTGTTGTCTTGGCGTCAAGTCTTGTGCCATGTTCATGGTATTCAACAATCTATTTACAGTGCGATTAAAGGTGCAACAAGAGATTTTGGGGCACCCATATATTGTGTCATATGTAGTGATTTCATATAGATAAGATCCCCAATAGATTTCTTACCTTGTCTTTGGTTACAGAATGCCTTGAAAGTGAAAACAAAATGCGATTTTCATTCGCTTAATTTCAATATAAAACATAGGCTGAATTTTGTATTTGCTCCTATACGAAATTAGAAATTGCACAATTTTTGTACCAAAGAAATATTTTCAGCTTAATCCTTTCACATGGGGACATTTCTGATAGAAAGCTTTACATTAGTGCAAAAATTAATTTTTCACATTTTTAGGGACACCTGTTATGTGAAATCTCTCGTTGCACCTTTAATAATTTGTTGGACAGAATCAAACATAAGCGCACATGGACTGTGTTAGCCAGAAGGAAAATCGCACCTCATTTTGTGATGCATAATTCGCCAAAGTATGCGCTGAACCTCTGCATAGCTTGTTGCGCTTACATGAGGTTGTTGCTATCTCCGGTCCAATTAATTTTTGATCACACTGTAAGTAATGTTACTTGCAAGCAGTATAGCTAAGGTAACTCATGGTGCCTGATGAGATCAACACGGTAATTTCCCCGTTCCTCCTCATTTCTCCCATGTGGCAAATAAGCACCCAATCATCAAATTTCACTCAGAAATGTCTAAATTATCAATCCAGATTTAACTATTTAGAATTTTACATTACAAAAAGCATAATGATGTGGAACACAAGTTGGTTGTTGAGAAATAAACTACCATTCAGAATGACTTCAGTGCCCAGGGCACTACAGGATGAATAATTGAGGGAATTAAAAATGCCAGATAGTAATGTTCAATAATACGCAGAAATAGAATTTTGCTGTTTTGGGGCTTCACGTTTATTGGTCAAAACCGTTCCGTAGTTATGCATTTGCTATCATAGGCTAGATCCAATTTTGCTGTGTGTAGTGATTGCCACAGTGCTGCACTTGGGTGACGTACACAGGGCAAAGATCCTGTGCGTAGCATAGTATTGGCAATGAGAATATAAGATCTGCACCGGAAGTCATAACTATATAGATAAGATAAGCTGATTGTGAACTTTGGATGTCAGTCAGAACCAAAGAGTCAAAACAGAGATTCCGGATTTTGGCCCCCTAAATAAATAAAAAAAAATGTCCGGAAATGTAAAAAAAAAATTTGTAATTTGTAATAATTTTTTTTTTCAATTTCTGAGATAAAGTATCAATGTTAAAGGTAAAAATACGCAAAATTTGGCCTTCCCATCGGTTCAAATTTTGGATTTTCAGGAATGGGAACTAATCCTCTTCGTTACATCTTGGTCAAAAGGAATGTGTAGCATATTAGTTAAATCTTTTTTAAAGCAATTAGCACCACTTTTTGAAGAGTGCCCCCAATTTTCACACAAAATTTTGAGATTTTTACATGGTTACATGATACTGGATAGTCAACTATACCTGTGATATGGTAAAGCTCGAAAATCTCTGTGTTAGCAAAACGAAGCGCCCCCCCCCCAGGAATGTTGTAATTAGAATACTAATATCGGAGATCTCGATAATCAACGCCTGCTGGAAACGGCATTTCCAATATGACCAATAGCCTGGAAATAGCCACCATTACACATCTACGCTTTATCCTTAGTTTGTTTTATGGGTCAGGCAAGTCAAGTAGAGGTCATTTGTGATGGGTTGGCACTATTCATCCTGGACGACATAAACTTGATTTTAAGCTCTGCCGTTAAGTACAATCTGGGAATCACCAATTCTAATTACAAAATCTCTTTTTATGATAAAGGTGCATTTTGGAGCATTCTAGTTCCCTAGGTGTAGTTTCTAGACAATTACCAACATAACTGTGCAAAAATATCAAATTTGGAAAATTGGGGGCTTCTCTGTATAAAAAGTGTGCTGTTATTGCTTTAAGTCGTCGACTAAAATATTGGTCTACGGCAATAATCTATACTGTAATTCATCAGAAATATCATCTAATGTAACTTCTTCAGTTGACAGAAGTCTTGTTACAAGTGCTCAATATTACTTTGATTTGGCAGTCAAGGGTCAGCACTCTTGTCACGTTATCATATCGACTTTGCCGCAAGTTCAATAAAAATAAATGCGCTGGAATTTAAAAATGTGATGTGTGCCAAGCTGTGTCCCATGCTAAACCCATGTGATTACATAACAGATTCTTTCATCTTCCCAAAGTAGCATATGTTTACAGGATGTGAAGTAATCCAAAACCGTTTTCTATCTTTGACATTTTCAGGTTGGTATGTTGTACGTGGACACAGGTTCACCAATCAAAAGAATTGTATTACGGGTATTAGAAGCTCCCGTAAGTAATGACGTTTCATCCTTTCGATGCATAAAGTATGAATCATTACACTGAACTGATTCCTTTACACCAATGTTTTGACTGAAATCTAATGCCATTTCCTTCTGAGAAGAGAAATGCCCCAAAATACCATTTTAGCACCCCTAAAAGAAGAATGGATCGCCAGTGATCCCAGGTCACACCCTGTCGCCATCACTCCTTCCTCAATCCGTTTTTGCCGCCATACAAAACTGACGCGTGTACATCGCAGCTCTGAGATTAGCAGCCAAATTATCTGAGATATTTGATACTGACTGTGTCGTCTCAATCGGAATACTCCTACTACTATACCAATACTATCTGGATATATTACTGGAGTATATACTGGATTATAACGCTCTATTTGGACGGAATACACTGCGCTTTTACACCCGTCGGAGAGCTTTTATTGTGTATCCTTTTTACCGCCGATTGCGGTCATGTGATCTGTGTAGCGGGTAAAATAGGTAAACAAAGGCAGCCATTGCCGCACGTGTTGCGTGCTTTGGATTCCTTGCTTCTGTGAGCCTGTTTCTGTTTCTTTAGTTATCATACTAACAATTAAACAGTTCTATTGGGTGAGTGTGGCTATGATTTTATTCTTATGCTTGTTGTATTTTAATAAAATATGTGAAAACTGATTGGAAAATTCTTTACCGTGTGTGACTTTGTTACCGCGACGTATCTTTGTCTCCGCGTTGGCGGCCGGTTTTAACCGCGCACGCCTTTGTTTTTCTTTGTTTGTTTTCGTTCCGACACGCGCGCCCATCTGGCTCGCTTCAGACCACCGCGCCGCCCCCGCGACCCTCTTTCTTTCTCGTGCGTTATTACGGGTCCTTGCTTCCCGCTGTTTGCTCCGTTTGGTGCTCGTTCCTTTGCGGTGGCCTCTCAGTTTTCAATGGTTCGCCATTGAACCGTTTCCATACACTTTTATAACTTACCGACTTCTAACGTTATGGCATAGTTCCCGGACAACTGGACCATACCGCCCAAACCGCCCCAACACACAGCGACTAATTCTCCTGTTGTATCGTATATCCCCCATCCCGGAAGTAACCAGTTTTTCCCGGGCGGCAGACCGAGCGCCAGATAGAATTGAAAGCTGGGACCAAAAAATAGTTTTTTTTTAACAGTTTAGGGACAATTTTCGGCAATAATATTCATATTCACCGATATATTTGCATTGTACTGCAACACCATTGACGAGCTACGTTAGACCGATCGATAAGGCAGCGTTTTTGGTGTGAATGAACTTACCACATCGTGACTGAAAATCACATTGACGATCGTCGGTAATACCGCAGTCCAATTGAGCTCTTTTTCGTGTGGATTTCCGATCTCGGTCTTGATCTTACGACTTCACGTATCTGGTCAAATGTCCCTCCCTTGGGTGGCGGGGTACGGAGCAGTGAGGTTATATTGCCATAATATCCCCTTGAGTGGTTATAAATCAATTAATAAAAAAAAAAAAAAAAAAAAATCCCCTGAGTTGGTGGTCATATTCT
>JAMKCH010042935.1:0-12540 GCA_023653785.1 Ophioderma brevispina
AATTTAACTCAACTTACACTGCAACAGTAACAATTAAACAAACATAATTTTTTCCCATACAGTAATGATTCCCATGATGTTTTGCCCTATACAGACATCAATGTGTGCAGCATGAAGGGAAGTGAGGGCTGGTTATGCACCTTCCATTGAGCAAAGAGCATTGTATCACCTCTCATATGCATACGCTTGTCTTTTTTTACCTATTTTACTGACATTTGTTGTCTTTTTATTATTACAAATTTCAACCAGTGGTGGCACCAGATTTTCTGGGAGAAAAGTGATTGTTTTTTTTTGTGGGGGGGGGGGGGGGGGGTGGAAGTGAATTTTTTTTTGGGAGACCACAGATGATTAGGGGGAAATCCCCACCGCTGCAATTGTTTATAAAATTAATAATGACATGACCCAGATGGTGTCTTTGACCAATCCCATAATGCATTGCAATGTGCCTATACTGTACTGTACTACACACATGTCAGTACTTAGGATCCAAAAAGTGGTCAAGAGCTAGGAACCACAAACATATTCATGATCATGCAAAAAATATTCCCTACGTACTAAACCTTTGTGGGCTAAAATGTCAGTGTTTTTAATGTGTTAAAATAGGCTTTTGTGGGATCAGCATGATCTATTGAGGTGAGTTTCCCAAACTGGTGCAGTATGGGATTGACTCAATACAACCTCTAAGTCAGACCCTAAACTTGTACAAAATGTTTAGATGAACAAAACAGGAATCTTGTTGCAACTGACAAGTGTACATGTACTTAAAAAAATATGTAACTCTACAGTATATATTCTTTTATGTCAGAATTAGGATACAAATTATGTTGAAATTGCATGGAATTTCCCATGCCATCCCCTATCTATGCCAAGAATAAATTTCTTGCCAGCACCCTCTGCCTTACCAGTTTAGGAACAAGCGATATTTTTTTATGATAGCGCACAGCCGATTAAACCCATCGCAGCAATCATAAAACTTCCTGTACCTATCAGCATGTAGGTCACATGTTGTAAGTCGTTTCCGATCGGTCTAGGTAGTATTTTAAGGTTCTTTTACACCCCATATACCAATAGCTGGGATGGCTATGCCTACAAGCTGTAAGACACCAGACAACAAAAAGATACAATTACTGATTTCACTAGCATGACAAACAGAAAACCAGAGGCAGAAGCTGTGCGATTATGCTGTTAATTAATTTTCTTGTATGATAACTTTTCTATTCCATACACTATGCTACCATTCATTGTGGGTGCATACTCATTGCAGACATTGACAATGCTAGTCGTTCACACATGCTTTGCATGCCGGTCATGAACATATGCTGTGTAAAAGCATGTTCAAAACCGGTCAGCGTGTGTAGTCTTCGCTAATGGAGTATGAACCCAGGTCTACTGCATGACCATTTTAAGGTCAGCGTCTGTTGACTATCACAGGAGCAGCCCATCATCTCTTGATGTAAAAAAAACTTTCAATAACCTGCAAGTGGTCGTTCCAGCTAAAGCAGATAACCCCCCAACCCCCAAAATAAATAATACAAAAAAAAAACAGACTGTAGTCCCAAAATAAGAAGTCATCTGTAGAAAGAGCAGATAAACTCTAAAGTTTGGGTTACCACTGAACTTCAATTGGCCCAGTTTCAAACACCTATTGCCTCAACGACCTTTGATTTGGGTATGTGACTGTTAACCCTTATTAACATACAGAGTTTGTATGTTGTATATATCGTGTCCCCAATCTGAACGTCCAGACTGTGCAAACTCTGGAGTGCCGATCGCGGTTTTTGCCCGTGTGGACGCATTCGGAGTTCTAAACTCCTGAGTTTTATTGAGGGTCTAGCAGGGTTTTTATCTTGGGGGTGAAGCTCAATTCAGATAACACTCCGGAGTGTTTTGGAGTGTCGTGCCGTATGGACAGCTTTCGGGTATAGTGAGTGGAGGTGACCTCGCAAGGTTGACAAATTCCTCTGTTTGAATATCATGGTATGTTGACTCCCGGTCTACACTCCGATATGAGAAGTGGAGGCCATTGTATGGACACAACTCGGAGTGAAGTAAAATAATTGGATTTAATTTTCACTTCCAGAGTTTTGTGACCGTGTGAACATGGCTTATTTGAGCCAAGTTACCCATGACCCAAGTTTGGTTACAATAAATATTGGGTGTAAATCACCCAATTTTATTTTGGATCTGATATTTTCCAACACTTGGATCCATACAAACTAGAATTTCGCGGTTCTCGGCTTTCGCGCTCACTATATTCAGAGAATATAAGCTGTGGGCCGCCCAGCCTTATCTTACAACTTGACCTCAGATGACCTTTGACCATGGCATGTGACCTTTGACCTAATCAACAAATGAGGGCTCCCATATTGCACCTATGACTCAAGTTTGAACTTCAACTTTTCAATGCAAGTCAATTTTACATTTTTAGCCTATTTTTGAACTTGACCTCACATGACCTTTGACCTCGGCACATGACCTTTGACCTCATCAACAAATGAGGGATCCCATGTTGCACCTATGATTCAATATGGGGAATATTACAATCTAAGTGCTGATAGGCTTGTGCGCTTGTAAGGCATGTCTTTGAGCAGCCACCAAGACGAAGCGAAATGATTGTGACGATTTCTTGAAGGGGCGTAATAATAATAATTGTCAACTGCGCTTTGAGCCTGTTTATGGGGGTTAGTCACTCTCTAAGAAACTGGTTATTATTATTATATTACTAGGTGGTCTCCGGGTTTCGTCATCACCTGGCTTGAATGACCCGGCATCAACAATCGACCCCACCAAGTTTCATGTCCATACACCATCGTTTACCTCATTTGACCTCCTTTGACCTTAATGACCCCCGTGACCTTTGATCCACTAACCAATACAAACTCGGTCTTTGTTTGGTCAAGGGGCATCCACCCACCAAGTTTCAGGAACGTGCGACCCTCGGCCTCGGAGAAAATAGACACGGTCAGACACACAGACAGACCGACCACCGGTATTAATATATAGATTAAGTTTGGTTCCAATTGATCTTCAACTTTTTCAATTGAGGTCAATAAACATTTTAGAGACACATACACACAGACATGCACACATCTCCTTATCGTCTGCTGAATTAATGTCGCCGGCAACATTAATTACAAAATCGTTCTGTTTACCCACAAGCGAGCTTATTTGGGCTTAATAATTTCTGGTGAGGACTAATGTATATAAAAGCTTCATAACCATGCAAAAATATCAATTTTGAAAAATCTAGAGGGTGCACTACTTTCCAAATGTGCCAGTGTCTCTTTAAAGCAATATTAGCACATTTTTTGAAGAGCGCCCCCAATTTTTCAAAAAATTGAGATTTTTACACGGTTGCATTGGTAACTAGCAAGTAAACTATACCTGTGAATGGTTAAGCTCGAAAATGTCTGTGTGTCACAAACGAAGGAATTTTGTAATTAGAATAATTATTATCGGGGATCCCGATAATAATTCAACGGCTGCTGGAAACGGCCTTCCAATGTGAAATAGCCGGGAAATAGTGCCATGTACATTGTCTACGCTCATCCATTAGTTGTTTTATTGGTTCAGGCAAGTCAAGTTAGAGGTTATCTTCTCGAGGTGGCACTATTTCATCATGGTTGGACATAAACGTAGCATTTCCAGCTCTGCCGTCAAGTCCAATCTGGGATCCCAATTCTAATTACTAAATCGCTTATTTTATGATCAATACGCATTTCTTAGCATTCTCGTTCGCAGGTAAAGTTTCCTAGACAATTACCAATGTAACTGTGCCAAAATATCAACTTTTGAAAATTGGGGGTGCTTTTTCAAAAAAATGTGCCATTATTGCTTTAAGCTGAGCATATTTACACATATCTTAAAATACAGCAGCATCTGTATCTTGGACTTCATTTCCCATCTCATCAAACCCACACCGATCAATACGGTCATTACAATGACTTAAGGTCTATAGCTACATGCTTTCACTGTAAAATTGACTTCTTTTAAAATTCTACAGACCACATGAATGTGTCAGCAAGAACATCCTCCCACACAATTCATAAAATGGTTATATTAGAAAAGACATAATGGAGCATTTCCCTGAAATTTGGCATGCAGGTATTACAAGACAATTTTAAATTGAATTCAGGGCAAGGTTTACCAACTACTTAGTAAGAAGGGTTTCTTTTAGCCTTGTCTTTACAGTTATTACACTTGCATGAAGCATTTGGATATAGAGATGACTATAATCAGCAATATCAGGCGGGTGACACTGTGTACAAATGCCATAGACCATTTTCGATATCGATGGTGATAGCGCCACCATTTCGATAAGCTACATCAATTAAATTATGCATAAACGCATTCATGACGTAAAACCGGGGGATGACGTGCCGTAATAGCGCCACGCACGGCAGGTGCGGATCAGACCTCACTTGAGGGGGGGTATCCAAGATAAATTTTTAGTTTTTTTTGCTTAGATATGTAATGGCTGCGTAGCATCCACGTGTGCCCAGCGTACGGCGCGGGTGTGTGCGGGAGGGCGGTATCCCCCTCCGCGCGAAGCGCGGACGCTCTGCATTTTTTCATTGCATCAAACTTTTCCCACTAGCTCCCACTGTAGTTGAGGGGAAATGTTCTATCACTTATTATCTAAGTGCGCTGGAAGAGTTTCTTGTTTTCATGACAATTGCTGAGGACTTCTAGTATATAAGTATTTATATCACACATTAACCGTGGAGTAAACAGTTCAACGCCCCGAGCACGGTGAAGTTTGATATGAACGCGCTACGTGTCAAAGTAAAGTTGTTAGATAAAGAATTATTCGCAAGGGACCAGGCGTCCTAAACAAATGATCGAGAAGCTCTTCGCTCTGTAGGGACGCCCATTATACTTCGGGGGGGGGGGGGGGGGGGTTGGAAGTTTGTGAAGGGCAAGTTTTTTTTGTTGGCTTTTGGAGCCAGTTTTTTTTCTTCAAGTCATAGCCTGGATTTTTTTTTTGCCTACTTGAGGACTATGTTTTTTTTTGGTGGCTTGGATGCTCAGTTGGTCATGTTTTATTTTTTATGTAGGCACCTGCATATTGGGGGGGGGGGGGGGGGGGGGGTTAGGCAATAGTCAAGGCCACTTGCAAGTAGGCCTATAGCGCGTAGGGTGTGCTGCAGGGGAGGGGGGGGTGTTGTGCGCAGAACCTTTGCAATCTTTACATTGTCCCAAAACATATTTTCCCATGCGAATTTGATATAACAACAATTTGAAATTTCTGAATGGGTTCAGTTTATATAATAGGGGGGTGATCTCGGACCCAAGTTTTTAAATACTTGTGGAAATCATTGTAGTGGCATTGTGTGAAATGAGAAAATGCCCTTTATTTTTTTCGATTTGGTCTTTTACCCCTGACAATAGCTATTGACGTGTTTAGATTTTGGTCCTATTTTTGCGCATAGTGTTTGAGCTTATCAACAGGTTTGGTGTGACTTAATCAATGATATTGGAATTCTTTTTTTAAATAACGTCAGATATATTAAATGATTGCAATAGACTGACTTTTGCCCTCAAGTCAACATGTGAGGGCAATTTGACCTTTTTTTGGTACCCCCCCCCCCCCCCCGAGCAATGGGGGCAGTCTTCATGCAGCTTGTGCCCCCCACACAATGCCAAAAAGGGCTGACGCACTCCTCAAAAAGAAAAAGTGCAAAATTACTTTTTAATGCATTTTTAACAAAAAATCTTTTCACACTTCTCCATACCCAGGGAACACCACCTGGGGTGGGGATGGGTAAAATGACACATAGTGATAAACGGTTTGTGCCCTCCTGCGATATACCCAGGTTTAGCGGCTGTGGCCCATCTTGGAAATAGATGTAGCATTATATGTTGACTCCTTTGTGCAGTGCTAACCTTTGTTTTACATTCTCTTTCATAATGACAGAACCCCCGGAGCCCCCAGAGGATAGGATCGGATATATGGTTTATCTGACTCTTGTTTACCTTCTAAAATATCCTTAAGGTAGAAAATATCCTAATCAAAAATGTGTTTTTTCTTAAAGAAAATCAATTGTCTGTTTGTCCATTTTTATCATTTTACAACCATTGAAAAATCCAAAAATGCTAATTACCATATTTTAATAATGTTTGTTTCCTCCTTAGCAATGCGTTTAAAAAACCTATTTACGGATATTTTGCCAAAACAAATAAAAACAAATGAACATTTGTTCTATACATACCAGGGAATCAGCAATACAAAACCATCTTTTTAATAAGGGGTTAAGGAAAGTTAATGTTATGGCTGGCAAGACCCATGGTGATGTTAATTGACCAGTTAAGTATCCGAAAACCTATTTTTGCCTATTCCTCATTCTATTTTTGGACCACAGTGTCATTTTTGATGCACAATATCTCAGTTTTTTGTTTCTCAAAAAAAAAAAAAAAAAAGAAAATGGCCATTTGCCAGAGGTTGTTCATTTAGATGATACTGCCTTGTACTGATTGTTGGTTTTTTTTAAGTCTACCCCATTTGGGAGTTATTAGCATTAAACATTATTAATGAAGCGTGTGAAAACTCATTAATTTTTCCATATGTTTTTGAATATTAATCCAAGACCTTTTCCATAATTATATAAAAGATAAATCGTCAGTAACAAGGCAAATTGTGTAATTATCATAAATACCCCCCTTTAATTTGATAGGTTTGTACAGGGACTTGTCGGGAGAACGCAATCAAATTTCCCTTTTCTGTCCTTCAAATGGCACATTGTCGCTCATAATTGGTCTCTCATTGCATAATTTTAGTCAGAAAGGGTCGGATTGCACATAATTCCACATATACTTTAATATTATGTATGAACAGACATTAAAAGTTTAAATAGACTAAGTTGATGTAGGGATCTTTCTACACTTAAGTCGGAGTTCGGCTGCAATAGATCCTATCCTAAAATTATTTGGCAAAGTGTGGAATTTATACATTTCGGCGGGCACCCTATGACTCCCACCTTGGACTTAACACGTATGTAAGGCTGTTTTGACCCCCCTTTTCCCGGATCGTCGTCACCCAAACACCCCTAATTTTTTTTTAAACCATACTTTTTTACTTTCACCCAACGACACCATATTTTGTGAAAATTTACCATTCCATCCATCCCCCCAAAGACCCCCTATTTTGGGGGAAACGTTTTCCCCAAAAGACCTCCATTTTTTTAGAAAATTTTGAAAAAATCTCACCCAAAGACCCCATTTTTATACCCCTTTTTGAAAATCTGTCTCTCGCAGCAACTTGAATACCCTATATATGGATAAGAGAAACTCAAAGTTTGAAACCCATGTGAAACTTGCAGGGGCAAGGTGGACTTTTTTAATGTGGATTGTGTTGGCCCAGAATACCAATATACCCCTTCCCTCCTCTCTATTTTTCCAGCAGCCTATGGAATGAGGTGGACTGATCAAAGACATTCAATATCATACATGACGCCATCCTTGGAATCGCAAAGCGTTTAAAATTAAATAAAAGTCCCAGGGGCGGCCTCCCTATTTTGAATGCCAGGTATGTGCACCCGGGCCGTCAAAAGTAGGTCTTTCATCAGGAATAATGGAACATTTTATTCAGTAATAAGCCTCAGACAAAGGGGAATCATTGGGCTAAAAAAGTCATTCGGTAAATTTTGCCGGAGATTAGGCCACAGTTACGTATAATTTCAATGAATTTGGCATGGGGGGGGGGGGGGGAACCGGCTGAACAAAGAGTTCTTTATCTTTACACCAGCTATTTGGTTGCAGAAAATTATAAAAAGAGTCTCGTTTAGGCTGAAAATATGAAAAAAAGAATTTTTTTAATTTTTTTACAAACAAAGTTTCTTTAAAAAAGGGATGTTTGGGTATATCTGTCAAATATTAATAAGCCTGTAACCATTAAAATGGGGTCATTGATATTAGCTTTTCAAAAAAGGGGTCTTTCGATAGGCACATACTGCATACCCAACATAGTAGTGGCCCCCCCCTCCTCCGGAAAAATATAACACATCGCCTTCAATGGTGAAGCCCAACATAGTGTTTGTTCTTAATGGACAATGAACTCTACTTATATTACCATCGTATATATTCTTGTAAAGTGCAGCTGGTTTTTTTTTCCAGTGTGAAGGGCCCGGGTGTGTGGGTAGGCAATCAATATGTTAATTGCCTATTTCTTTGCCTATTGCCATAATGACTGGACTATCATGTGGGATTTCTTGGAAAAAAAGGGCCATTCAAAGTGTTCAAGTCAATTCAATTGGGTGCATTGCTGTGATCCCAAATCATCCAGCCATTTTGCTTTCGAATGGTTATTTTTGGACAAATGGCAGCACTTGTTTTTAACTCCATTTTGGCTAAGGATTGGTTATTACTCAGTGATAGAAATGGGCTGAAATATTAGTAGTGCAAGATCAGAAACTAGTGTCATTTGACGGCACATTTTGAAAATAAGGGCGTCGGGGGGTCATTGTGTGCAAGCTCGGCTAAACACAGAGTTTTTTTTGGACAGGAAGATGATCCTGCCAATATTGTCATGTCAAACCTCCCACCCCCAATCACCCGGTGAAGAGGAAAAACTTAAAATTGTTGGAAAAATATTAGGGCGGTGCTTCTCTACCCCAGCAAGGTTGCCACTGGTTGTGGAAATGATTTTCACTTCTTTTACAAGGCAAACCCCGTTGGCTTTACAAAGCATATTTTCATCATCAAAACTTTTGGGTCAGTTTATGCCAAATTATGACCGTCATTATGACGTCATTATTACACAATGGGTGCAGGGCACCTATAAGGTATTAAAAGAATAACTCTACTCTCGACCCTGATACCACATTTTTAGGATTATATTGATTTCGTAATGTAGAAACCATTTGCACTGGTCTTTATGCCAAAATGCTCAAAACCTTGATATCTTCAGACCCAAAAAAAATGGTCCAGGGGGTACAATAAACCAAAATCAGATTAAACCAAGGAGCATTTTCCGGCACTCACACATGCCACCACAAATATTTCCACAAAGTATAACAATATCTCCTCACAGAACGTTCAAGATCCCCCCTAGTGATAATGCGTCAGGTATGATCAGTTTTAATTAGTAAATATAGTTGATTGGGTAAGTTTGGTTGAATTAAGCATAAAGTGGTGTTCATGTGGGATTCGGACTATCAGCGGTCTGGGGGGGGTGCGGGAAGGGGTGTTCCCCTCCCGCACAAAGGGCGGAACCTTTGCCAATGTTCTCTTTCCCAAAAAAACATTTTCCCATGCAAATTTGATGGAAATCAATTTGAAATATTGCTGATAGTACGATCAACATTTGTAAAAAGGAAAATATAGTTGATGGTTAAGTTTGGTTGAATTAAGCATAAAGGGTTCATGTAGAGTTCGTATATCAAGTTGTCCGGGGGGTTGGGTGCGAGGGGGGTTCCCCTTCCCGCGCGCAGCGGCAGAACCCCTTGCAATAGTAATTCCAAAAACACAGTTTGTTCCCCATGCCTTTGATAGAAAAACTTGAAATTGTAAGTGGTTCACTTAAAGCAATATAGACCACATTGTTTTAAGAGCGCCCCAATTTATTTATTAATCACACTTTATTGATACCAATTTAAAAATATAACATAATATACAATAAAGAATAACAATGAGCCCAGGACAGGCCTTATTGACATGGTCACGCAGGGGAAAGAACATTATATAAATTCTTACAGGTCATTAAAAAATTCACATTTCAATTAAAAAATACACAGAGATGCAATAGTTTCTAAAATATTGCACTTTCCCAGGTTGCCTCATCTTTGGCATGAAAAAAAACAAACGAGGGAGATGACGGGGAAAGTTTGACAAGTTATTCTCTAAATGATTTAAATGGGATAGGGGTTAACAGCAGAGTGAATTCTTTAACCTCTTCGAGGTTGGCTTCAGAAATGAAGCCACGGGACCTATCGCAATCGCAAAGTATGTCACTTCGAAGTTCTCCTGGAGGTCGGAAAATTAAAGGAGCCACTTTTTATTCGACTTATAAAATAGGAGCATGATTGATGCCAAGTTCAAAAGGAACCGAAAGTTCTAAATTTATAAAGTTTACGAAGATTCTGCCAAAAAATACAAAGATCGGTATAAGATCTGGTTTGGGGAAATCATTGGGATAGTGTGCAGGGGAAAACATGGAACACGTGGTATATAGTGATGAGGGTGGAGGGTTCACCGATTTTGAAAATTCCAGCCGAGCAACTTTGCTAATATAGTTGAGAATGTGTTATGACGCCAGGTGTAACGCCCGTGATCAAGGATGTTCTTACAGCAATGAGAACATGGTTCAGTGTTTCTCTATTTTTTACAAATGGCCTGCAGTTACCGTGCTGGACTGTCACCTTGTGAAGATGTAACCCTTGGTTATTGACCACGTTGGGGTCTGTGATTGAATTTACAAGAAATTTACTACCCTTTCGGGAAGGATTAAAAATGATACTAGCCAATAAAACACAAAGATTCTAAAAACAACGTTCAAGAAACCTTGCCTGGCACTTGCAGGGAATTGAAACGTGGGTTCTTCAAAAGATGCCACTGAATCAGAAATAATGTCTTTGGCAAAAGATTTGGTTGTTTAAGATTTGAGGATTCGCCTTAACTCATTAAAAATATTTTCCCATGCCACAGTTATAGATTTCTTTTCCGTCATTTGATCCAATCAATTAGAATATAAACAAAGATTAACTAAATTTCACCTTTGATTATAGTGGCTAAATGGTACTTGTATGACAGTCAAGGTATTAACATGAAATAGATTTGATGTTACGACCATTGGGCATGTATAAAAACGCAAGACTACCAGGATGGGGGATGCCAAACCATTTTTTAATAAAACGATTGGTAAGATTATCAAGAGAATTAAGGTGTGTTGAGCAAAGATCGTTAACTGTAAGGTGGTATCGGAGTGATGGAAGAAAATAACGAGCATATACTTGAATCTTATATTCCGACCTAATTAGAGAGGAATCGATATTTTCCAGGGCGTTCGTAATTTTGTCGGATAAGTAATTAAGGACATCAGTGGATGTGTTGCGAAATGTAATAAGAGAACCGAGAAATTTATGGGATTCATTTTCAACTGATGGGACATCTTCACCATCAATATTGAATATAACTGAGGTAGGTTTGCCACTTGATAATGAAAGAGATCGGCATTTAGTTGGTTTCAACTTTAAAGACATAGATTTAGTATGGGCTGAAATGCGGTTGATGAAGCGCTGATGAGTCTTTTTATGGCGAGTTATTAAACAAAAGTCGTCAGCAAAAGGGGCAGTAATAAAATTGACACCATTCAAGTCGTACCCAAAAGTATGATTATCAATGAGGTCACGAACGATGGGGTCAAAACAAAGAATAAATATCAAAGGCGAAAGTGGGTCACCCTGGAAAATACCTTTCCGAAATCTAAATTGGTCGGAGACCCAGTTTCTAGAAGACACTTTACCTGACAATGATGAATATAGGTTTTTGATATAGAGCTGAATACAATTTGGAACATTGAGTCTTTCTAAAGTTTTATAAATCAGTTCGTGCTGGACGCTTCCAAATGCGTCTTCAAGATCAAACCACGTCATGTGAACCGTCTTAGAGTTTGCTTTCGCATGATTTAGAATTTCATGAATGACTGTGTTATGGTCAATGCAACCACTTATTCCTTGAAGGAATGCTTTCTGGAATTTTATGTCAATTAAGTTATTTTCTACAACAAAATGTTCAAGACGTTCAGCTATGATTAGGTGATAAACTTTACCAATAACGCTGGATAAAGCAATCATGCGAAAATTACTTTTGTATCGCCTTTTTTGTGAATGAGGGTGATCTTGCTTGTAGTCCAGGATGAAGGCGGTGAGGCAGAACTAAGAAGCTTACTAAAAAGAGTTGCCATGAAGTGGTGAGTGCAAGGAAGTTTTTTCAACATGCCATACATTATGCCATCTGGTCCTGGTGCGGATTTAGAAATTTCCGCATTATAATCCTGCGTATGTCAGCTGGTCTGATTGGGCTTAAGTAAAATTCGGTTTTACCAATTGGAATGTTAGCAGATGGGAACCAGTTCATTGTTGAATGATCAAGCGGCGTAACGGATTCATAGCGGGATGAATAGAATATATCCGCTTGTTCTTTGGAAAATGTAGGCCAGTTTTTATCAGCGTAGAGCGATCCATTCACTAGCCTTTTGCCAAAGTCCCAAAAGTTGGATCTGAAATGTTTTTCAGATCCAAATGTTTTTCAGATCCAAATCTGAAATGTTTTTCTTCTCTGGTTGTATTGCGATACGTTTTACTCGACAGATACATAGTTCAAATAAAACTTACAGTTTTAAGACAGCAGACTTCACAATAACATCAAAATTAGATCCAGTAGCATCGACAAAGACATGAAAAGAAGAATTATGATCAAATAATCGACATAACCAGCGGGGAACCGGAAAAATTAGAGCCAATTGGCAGAGGCTTATGGACGCCCTTCCTCTCTAGCTCCTCGCAAGCTAAAAAAAAAAATAGTAATCTTTTAAAGTTATTAAAG
>JAMKCH010042936.1:0-12788 GCA_023653785.1 Ophioderma brevispina
GCTGGTCCTCCTTGGTACTACTTCGCGAATGATTGGGTGTAATTTAAGGTAAATTACACATACCAATTTGTTACGGTCATTAGGTATTTTACTTAATAGTTGCTCAAAAGAGCTAGAGGTTGGGTGTAATTTAAGGGTAAAGTACACATACCATGTGTTTCGGTCATTAGGTATTTTACTAAATAGGTTGCTCAACAAGAGCTAGAGTAGCGCGAGTATCGTACTTCAAATCTGGGTTAATTAGGTAGTTTACTTAATGGGGGTAGCGTGAGTAGTTTACTCAACATTTGTGTCGGTCATAGGTAGTTTACTTAATGGGTGCTATTTTCTATATTAAATTGCCGGGATATTTGAGATGAGGAATTACAAGGTTTTATGAACCTAAGCTAGCTTAAACTTAAGTTTTAGTTGCATGGTATACGGTGTAGCCAATGGTGAAATAAAGTGGCTACCTACTCATGGCAGACATGCTCCACCACACCTCGTTTTGTGTCATATTCTTCTATCCTATCTATATATGAACTATCCCAAAAATATTATTTAAAAAAAACTAAAAAATTAAAAAAAAAAAAAAAAAAAAAAAAATATTATATATAATACAAAGTAATGTCTACACTAGCGTGCTCAATACTGTAAGAATCAGTTAGAGCATTATAACAGATTTACATTGTAGTACAATTCAAGATGCAAGATTAATTTATTCAGCATAAAATATCGTACTTGACAGAAATGATAATACAGTATATTATATAATAATTACATAATACATGAAGTATCAATTTAACTGTACTAAGATGAGGAGGTGCGGGAATATGAATGCTAGGACCAGTAATGGACAACCCGATCGGGCTTATAGTTATTACTGACCCTGTAATCCATAAAGTAAAATATACTCAAAATTACAATAATATTGACAATAATGACACAAGTAAGGGATATTACATAGATAAATAACATATACATAAAAGAAAAACAAACAAAAGATTCTAACCTAAACATAACTTAACGCGAATACAGGATACGGGAATGTGGACAAGGACAGACCAGAACTTTTAACATATCTTGGAGGTAGGGAATACTATTGGCATTAATGAGGAAGCAGAGGTTGAAGAGTTAAGATGAAGAAGGAAAAAAGTAAGGAGTGGAGATAGAAATGAGCTGAAGAATAAAGTGAGCAGAGAGAATATAAGGACTTGGGGAGTAATTTAAGACGAATTGTTACTGGTTGAGGAAATGTTTTTCAGTTGAGCTTGAAGGGGTTTTGTGTAATTTTGTGATGGATTCTGGGAGATCATTCCAAAGTTTTGCGCCGTGATAACTGCTAATAAAGTACTTTTCGAGGTAGATTTGGGAGGGGAAGATGAAGTTTGTCGGCTGGTCTGGTATTATAGCTGTAGATTTGTCTATTTGTGGTAACGTATTCCTGAAGTTCGGAGGTAAAGATTATGTGATAGTCAACACATGAGAGCGCTGTTGAAGTTGGTTGAGGTGCTCTAATTTAAGTGTTTCAGTGAGTGCAAATAATGGCACAGTTGTGAGTTCGAGGGGGTGAGTTTGTGATGTGCGAATGCGCCCATTATCTGGGTGAGTTAGTTTGGTGAGCCGCTGTGAATGCATGTGGAGGCCCAAATGATGTACAGTAGCTAAGGTATGGGAGTACTAATGTGTTGTAAAGTGATTTTAAGGTGAGTCTGGAAGGTGGTTGCTTTAACTCTGTAGATTGTCCAAATTGCGTGAGACGCTTTGGTAGTGACAGGAGTTGAGTGTTCGTTTCCATGGTAGGTTGTCGTCGATTGTAATGCCAAGAATTTTGGTTGGGGTACCTGGAGATTGTCTGGTTAGCTATTGGTAATGTTGAATTGTGATTGGTGTTGTGTGTAGAAAGAAAAAAGCATTGTAGTTAGTTTTGGAAACATAGAGAAAGTTTGTTAGCCCGAAACCAGTCGTGATTTTGGCGAGTTCCTGATTCATGTTGTTAAAAAGTGCATTAATATTAGAGTTTGAGAGAAAAATGGTTTGTGTCATCTGCAAATAAGATTAGTTTTTTTTTTTTTTTTTTTTTTTTTTTTTTTTTTTTTTTTTTTTGTTTAGTGTGTTAGGATGTTGGTGATGTCATCCTGTAAATGATGAAAAGTAGGGGTCCAAGGATTGAGCCTGGTGGGACGCCAACTTGATGGTTTGATTGATGAATGCATGGAGTGGGTACATGACTGATTGTGAGCGGTTAAGTAAGGTAACTCCTTAACCACTCCAAGGCTACTCCCCGGACACCGTAATGTTAAAGCTTGTGAAGAAGAATGTTGTGATCATGGTGTCGAAAGCCTTGCAGAGATCCAGGAATACCCCCATGGTTTGGAGTTTTAATTTTAGTGCAAGGTGAGGGTTAGTTGGTTGTTTCAAGGAGTGGCCAAATGTAAGTTGAGCTTTTTGGGCCTAAAACCTATTGTTCTCGACGAGAATGCTGTGCTTATTGAGAATGTAACAGACGTGTGTACAATGATTTTTTTCAAGTAGTTTTGAAAAGATGGAAGAACAGAAATGGGGGCTCTTGTAATTTTTCAATGTATTGCATCTTTGTTTTTAAAATTGTAATGACTTTGGCTGATTTGAGGTGATCTGGGGAGGTTCCGGTGAAAGAGGATTGTGTTAAATTATGTGCATCAAGACGATATGATGTTATCATCTGATTTGTTTGCAATCCAGTATCTATCTTGTCGGTACCGAGCACTTTTAACAGGTTTCAACAGGTGGCGAGGTTTGTGGCCATTTCTCAACAGTAACTGGATTCAGAGACAAAAAGAGAAGTGTGAATGTGTTTTTTTTTGGAAGGTGTTTATTAAATGAATTTATGGAAGGTGTGAATTTTGTTAGCAAAGTTTTTTGCCCAGGTTTATTGAAGAGTGATCGTTGAAAAATCGTTATCTATGTCAATCGGAGTCATTTTCGTGCTTAATTATTATGAGTGAAAGGTCAGGAATTTTTTAGTGGATACTTCCCTGCCTAGAATGTTGTTGAGGAATGTCGAGGTTTTGGTAAGATCATTTTTGAGTTTATGAATTTGTTCTGTGTTTGTTTTTTCTTTGCATACGAATACTGGTGATTCATTTGTTTTTTTGTATTGTTTAATATTGTTGTTTGGTTGCTGTGTGTTTTCTTTTATGTTTTTGTATGTTTTTGTGCTTTGTTTTGATTGGACTTGGAATTGCTTGTTGTCCATCCAGCTGGCTTATGGTTACGATTTTTAAGGTCTTTTTTTGTAGGGGAATGATTCGTTACTAATGTTTTTAGTATAAGTTTTGAATGAGTTGTTGTAAACGCAAATGTTAGGGTCATTTTGCTGTGGTATAATGTTTCCCAGATTCAGTGTTGAGTCTACGGTTAAAGGTGCGAATTTGTGTATCTCTGTAGTCGCGTTTAGTGATTGTTGTTTTTTGTGGCATGCTTATCCTTGATGAGATGTAATGAGGAATATTGGGAAGTAATCTGTGGTGTCTGTGACAATATCCCGGGTGTGGCTTCTTGTCAGTGAGTGTTAATGTTATCAATGAGCGTGCTGTGTTATGCTGAATTCTTGTTAGGCTGTTTAATTTTGGGGAGTATAGGAGTTTTGCAAGTGAATGTGTTAATAAGTCATTAATGTGTGTATTAGTGGGATAATTGAGAAGATTGATATTAAAGTCACCGACCCTATAGATGTCACGGTTGGGTTTATTTAGTTCAGTGCGAAGCTGCTCGAAGCTGTTTTTAAATTTTGGATGTTGTTTCATGCAATGCTGTAAATAACTCCGAGAACAGTTATTGTTTTGGTCGTATTGTTGGTGTTAATGTGAAGATCGATGAAGTGAGTCCATTCTGGTCCTGGTGGTTTTTTCAATGATTTTGATGAGAGGTGATTTTTTTTTTTTGTTAAAGACAAACTCCCCTATCCCCTTCCTGTGAGCGGTCCTGGAATGTACGTGTAGTCATTAGTAGGTTGGGTGACTGGTGTCAGCATGGAGTTCTAATATAACTCCATGGTGTCAGTAAGCCATGTTTCTGAGAAAGCTAAGACGGAGAAAGAGTGGTTGAGGTGACAATTGTTAGTGATTTCTTCATATGATTTGTGATACACGACAGTTTGAAATGGAATATGGAAAAATGAGTCATTGCTTAATGGTTTTATTCTTGTGTTGAAGTCTGTCGTTAGTGTGATAGCGGGAGTCAGAATTGTTTGTGGGTGCGAAATGAGGATGGGTGGTCACTGTTTGAGATGATATGGGGTCTGTGAGTAATGGGTTGATGCAAAGGGATTAAGTTTGATGATGTTCAATTTAGAAGTGTTGTTTTAAAAATTCAATTATTGATGCGCGAAAGTCTTCGTCGTGAACTGGTGGTTAAATGGCAGTTCGTATATTGCAGGGCATGGCTATTGAAATGATAACGCAAAGGAAAGTAAAAGCGACCCCTCCAACATGGCCGTGCTGGGGCCCATGTGGGTTTTGTGTGGGTAAGCTGGGCTATAGTGGGCATGGGTTTTAATGTGGGCTATTCCTAATGTGGCCCTGTGGGTTGTAAATGGTTAACCCATGATGTTTTTATGCCTCATGGGGCCCAGTGGGTTTTGTATGGGCCATGGTGGACATGGGTATCGATGTGGGCTATTCCTGATGGGCCCCATTTGGGCAACCCAGTATGGGTGTTTATTGGGCTTACTTGTGTTGTCCCATGTGGGCTAATCTGGTATCTGGGGCTAACCCATCATTGGGTTTTACCCAGTTCATGGTCAGTGGTGGGGCCCACTTGGGTTTTCACGTGGGTTACATTGGCTAACGTCGTGGGCATGGGAATTACATGGGCTTTCTAATGGGGCCAGTGTAGGTTGTTTCAAATGTACTGATAGCTTCTTTACTGGGCTTTATGGGGGTTTCCTAAATGGGGCCATTTTGTAGGTTTTCAATGGTCAATGATGGGTTTCTTTTTTTTAAACTTGGGCTTTAAGTGGGTTTTCCCAAATGGGGCCATATTGTAGGTTTTCAATGGGTCAATGATGAGGTTCTTTAATTGGGCTTTAAGTGGGTTTTCCCAAATGGGGCCATTGTAGGTTTTCAATTGCCGGCTTAGTATATTTTTACTCATAGCAAGGATGGGCATTTCCAGGGCTGCCCATTTTGAGCCCCAGTTTGTGGAAAATGTTTTATTTTCCCATTAGGGTTTTGTATCAATAATATCTAGCTTTATTTAATAGGTCAACTAACTCATCCTTGTCGATATGAGGCCTAACGTACAAGTTTAATCATTTTAAACTTCAACAATCCTTTAAATAATCTAATTTGATGCCAAGTTTGTCAGTAAGTACAAGTGGGTCGAAACTGGATGAGAGCATTAGACTTAAGATCATGAGGTCCCCAGTTCGATCCAACCAGGTAAGTGATACATATTTGGAACCCCTGTTAGGATGAGATGCAAGTGATGCCTAATGAATATTTGAATTAAAACAATAGCCAACTGTACTAGAACATTAAAGCATATAATAGCCGTTAACATGCATGTGATTTGTACTTGGGCCCCATAAGGGGCCCCATAAAGTCCGCATCTACGGCCCCAAGTAGATACCCATTGGGGACTATCAGGTTCCCAGACTACAAAACAAAGAGGGCCCCACATGGCTGCCAATTTGGGGCCAGAAACTTGGCCCATGCAGGGCCCATATTGGACCCTTGCCTCCATGTTGGCGGGGGAGGGGGTTTTTGAAGGAGAGAGGGGGGGGGGAGAACTTGAGAGATGGGTGGATTCATGGAGTTAGTTATATTAAAATACTCATGTACATAACTCCATGGTTGGATGAGATTGGTTGAGGAAGGAATAAGTTAAAGGAGAGGAAATGAGAAACCGGGTGGACACCTGTGGACAAGATGTATTGACAAGTCGGACAAGACGAGAGCAACAAAGACAAGCACACGTTGGACAAACAAGGGGACTCAGACATTTACAAAATGCTAAGGATTATTTATACAAAAACAACAGTACAGCAGTTGTTCAAAATAAGTTAACCAACGAGAAATTGAGTTTCACGCTTTTGGCGTTCATCAGGTAACCTGATTGTGTTTTTTCCAATGTTTTTTGATTAGGTTGCTACTTTTTCTGTGCCCGGTTGGGTGTTTTTGAGCTGTTTGCCATGGTGTCCCGACATTGTTGACCTAGCTCAGTTCTCTTAAGTGATTGGGGGGGTCCTTGAGTTGGGAGAATTTCAACTTTCATATAGTCACTTTTGTTTTGTTGTTGGATTTTCTCAAGAGATTTCCATTTTAGTGTGACGTTACCTTCTTCTGTTTTGAGTCCCCATACATATTTGGAAGCCTCATTCTTTTGCTTAACTTTTGATGGTTGAATGATTTCGTGTGATTGTAAAATCTTCTTTGAAAGTTCCCCCAGCTATGCCCACGTAGATCTATTTGCAGGAATCTGTACTAACTACGCGCTTATAGACTATTGCCTCTGATAGGCATTTTCCCTCCAGAGGGCAAAGGTCTGCGTTCCTGCAATTTGCAGCTTTTAGTACGACCTTATGTCAGTTCGTTCAATTTTGTGTTAAAAGTGCGCTTAAGTTGATTTTGTCCTTTGGGGACATAAAATGGAAAGAAACATGTTGCCATTTTTCTGAGTGGGTAATTGGGAAGCTGGGCAACAATGTACATTACAATTAATAGGCCTAATATACATGTAGTCCAAATGGGAATTTTAATGAGTAGAAAATAATTTGCTTTCATACTAAAACATTATTATATATTTAGAGTAGTCCAAAAGGTAGAAAAACACATCTGGCTGCCAATTACAACGTACTGTATAAATGCTGTAATGTGGAAAGAAATATGTTGATAATCGTTATGCAATGGGTTTAAACCAATTTAATCGTTAGGACTTTTGAAACAACATATATCTCTTTTCATACATGCGTATTTGAATACATTTTCCTTCTCATAATTGTAAATCAGATGGCCCAACCCTCAAAGTAGGCCTTCTTCACATCATGCTCACATGCATTACCGATAACATAATATGTTAAAAAGTGAAACTGTTAAATGTGCGTCCATCTCCCATACCCATCTAGTATTAATACAAGAGGCATGAAGGCAGAAAGTGTTTTTTACTTCTGGATACCCACTGTTTGTGATTACAATTCTTTGTTCTAGATGCTTTGAAGAGTCATCAACAAATCATGATAAATCATTTATATTGTTCTGAATGCATTAATGTAGCTCATAACATCAACAGTCCTAACTACTTTAGTTTATTCATTGTAAAGCGTATTTTGAGTCTTGAGTCTGGGTTCACAAATATGAAATGTGATATTAATCGAAAACAAATTACGATGAATCATTATCTAAATTCAGAAACTCCAATGCACATTTATATTAATAATCAAAATATAGATACATGTAGGCTTCAAACATCTAAAGATGGAAGTACATAGACACTCATATAGAAATGTTGTGGAAAGTAAAAACGAAGCCAAAAGATGGAATGGTGTATAAGAGTTAAAACAGAAGACCGGCATCTAATTCTAAACGAAATGGCTAGAGGTCAGATAGATAGAGCCGGTCTTGGGTACAAAAAGAACCAAAAGCTGATCAAAGACCTGAGTCATCAAGAACAAAGGAAATGCCTCACCGGACTATTAAAAGATGTGATGAGGAAGATATGTTGGTCTACCGAAACATGGGCAGTGGTTGAACTGGGTCGACACTTCCTGGGAGAAACTTTTGTATGCCTGGATGCCAGAGCTGCTGTCCTTTCCACATCAATGCCATCCATGATCAACGTCCATCCCTGCCAATCTGAAGCTGTGGGGGCAAGACAATCTTGGACTCTGCAATTATGTCATCATTGTCATTGTAACACACTGTTCCACATCCTCAATGGTTGTAGCTTTCTTACAAAAATGGAAGCTACAACTGGCGCACCATGACCAAACCTGAAAGCAAATCTCTACAGGTCTGGCACTGTAACGTTGTAGAGGCAAATCAGAAAAAAAAGACTCGCACTTGAGCTCTGAACTTCCATCTCTGCAATAGCCTTTCCCCCAGCTGATGGTACACCTATCGAAATCCCGTCTTACCAATGCCTTAAGACAGAACCAACCAAAATTCTGAAGAAGGCAAAATGACTGGAATTCCTGATGGATGAGGAACACAGAAATCCCTGAAAACCGCTAAGAAGACTAGATATCACCATCTTTTCTACCAAACAAAGACGGTGATCATCACAGAGCTGACAGTCCCTATGGAGGAGAACCTATCAAATGCATATTCTAGAACGAAGTGCATATACCAAGATCTATACTAGTGGCCTGACTGTGAAACAGAGGATGGTCTACAATATTCTACTTTCCAATAGAATTAGGAAGTAGAGGTTTCTTTCAATGCAATACATCAGTCAACAAATGCCTGGCATCCTTGGGCATAAATAGAAAGGCTATAACCGATCGTCTCCAACTTGCACTCACAGCGAGCTATGTTATCTGCCTCAGCAGAAGCTCATAGACATTCAGACAATGGAGCTATCACAACTCCAGCAATAATGCTCTGGGGAAGTTGAATGGTTGAGCCGCTCACACAACCGTGTTCTAAATCGCAAAGTCTGGTCCAAATCCCCAAGACCTCATAACCCTAATCTAGACAAAGAGATCCTGCATAAGGTGAATTTTCCCTATTAATCACCTCACAGCGGAGATATATCAGGAGTGCTTTCTGAAAAACGGATTAAAACTAGGCTCCGAGGTGACAGCGCTGGTGGCTACCAATGAACTATTCCTCCTCTAAACAAGTGTGTATCGTGAGTATCCACCCAATACTCATCGGGAAGGAAGACCCGGCCGTCGACTAATTGGTGATGATGCCCATATCATGCAATGTAAGCGGGGTAGATAAATTTGGGAACTATTGATCCTTCAGTTGGGTAAGACTTTCTCTTCACTTGACGATTGAGCACAAAAACCATCGTAGCTCCTCGACCATCAGTGGTTGCACGTTGTACTTGACATTAGCAGATGAACCTCTGCAACTGAGAAACAATCTCCTGAGAAGGGAGGTTCTTCCCTGACCAACGTCGTGTGCCAACGCATTAGGATTGCATCAATCGTTAACAGGACTTGAATATCTTAAAATACCCTTACTTGGTCCTGTCAGCAAATTTTCCATCCACCCATATCTGAGCCGGTAAAGGCATGGAAACCAAGAAGTGCCGAAGCGTGCTGTGGCATCCTACTCTCATATTAGGTCTATTGGAAGCTTCCTCTTCTTCTTTCCCGTTCCAGTGAAGAAAAATTTATTCTTAGGTACCTTTGGATACAAAGATATCATCAGCAAGAACGTCAGTATCTGGTGAGTGTACAATCTCTCTGCATCATGCTTGAATGAACACCATGAAGTAGTAGCAAGCTTAGGTTTCTGTCTCTTCTTGTTCGTGGTTCTCAGTTCATCTGGTTCCTCAATTCATCTGAATTCATCATTGCTCATATTTCTAGGTTCTTTCTTGTTTGCATTCTACTTTCATTTTGGGGCTTGTCTCTTTATTTGCTACACCTATTGGTTTATTGCTGCATAATAGTTCTGATAGCTTCTTGCTCCTATATGCTATTCTGATTTGGTCTTATTTCGAAGTTCTTCTGCCTGTCTAGTTGGGGATTTGCTTGCTATGCATTTGCTTTATTTGGAATATGTTATTGTTCTTGTTGAACGGCGTCTTCTAGTTCTTTGCTCCGAATTGCTCATATTTTCTAAGTTCTTTTTTTTTTTGTGGTTGCTTGACTTTTGGGCTTGTCTCTTTAGCTTTCTACACTATTGGTATGCCTGCACAATTGTTTGTTCTCGTTTAGTTGCTTGCTTTCCTAGTTCTGTTCTAGTTGGTCTTATTTTTAGGTTCTTCGAGTTGGGGATTGCTTGGCTCTTGGGTTCTCTCCACATCTTGTGCACATTGCTTGTTATTTTTGCTGCTCTCAGTGCTTGTTTGTGTGTTTACTTGGCTTCTATAGCATTACCAACACACATTGATAAAGAAATGAAAGATTTGTTTAGAATTTTCATAATTCAGAATTGTTAATGTCAATGGTTTCATGTCAGCCTTGTTTTTAATGGTTTATTCTAACTTAATTTGCCATGTTTAACAAGTAACAGAGGAACCTAACATTTCAACCTAAATATTTAACTAATATACTGGTGATGGCGGGCCATTTTACATTTAAACTAAATGGCGCATTTTTAAATTAAACAGAGAAATAGCTGAAAAAAAGCATTATATAACATTCCAGTTGCTTATGAGTGTATTCTAAGCTTCGTGTGGTCGGTTTAATGCAATTTGTGAAATAGGACCTTCTCACCCAATTATTCAAATTATGGAGGTATAGCAGCCATTTTGAACTAACCTGGCAGCCATTTTGAACAGAAATAGCTGAAAAACTGGAATATATCATTCTAGTGTTTTATGATGTCTTCTAAGCTCAGCTTTCGTCGGTAGGTTTACCCATCAAGTTTATGATAATGGTATTTTAACACCAATTATAAACATTGTAACGGTAATGGCGGGCCATTGTTAGCTAAAATGGCAAGCCCTTTTGAAAGCTGACGTAGCTGAAAAAAAAACACAATTACAATTCCCAGTTGTCCTAAACTGGCATAACTTTATTTCTTAATTATTCCATTCAATGGTAGTTGTAGTAGTAACATGCTCACGAATCCCACTATGAATAAATACATTTATGCTGAATTTCCATCCACAGCGGGCCATATTGGATTTTGAGGTCTAAAAACATGTCCTAGAAAAAATGGCAACATGTTTCATTTGAATCTTCATCCTTCAAAGTAAATAAAATCATTGAGAAAATCGCTTTAAATTAACACAAAAATTAACGAACCATTTTGTCTACATATGGCTTGTACTATTTTGGGTGTATGCTGTTTGCTGAGTTTTATGATACGAGAATTGTGTGATTTATTATATTGCCAATCTTGCTCATGCAGCGGTAGCTTACTTTCACCAATTTTTGTTTAATATTTTATGTAATTTGCTCCCTGGTGGGAAATGCCCTGTTCAACAGTTTAAAGGAGGGGTATGGGGTCTGAAGCATTGAACTTTTGGAAGTTATTTTTCTTTAATTTTCAAATAGGGGTATAATACATGTTACATATCATATTGTGCCCCATGTCACAAAGTTTTACATCATGTCATTTTTGCTCTGGTTGCCATGGTAACCTCGTAGGGCCTCTGATGGGCTAAACACTATAACGGACGTAACTAAATAACTAAACAGCTACTGGGACGAAACTTGGGTGGCATGTGCAGGGGGTAAATACGCAGTGAACCATAAAGCCGGATTTTTGATACCGTTGCCATGGCAACCGGCAATCGACCAATCACATAATTTCATGGCGTAATTTGAATTTGGAACACAATTTTGAAAATCGGGCTTCATGGTTCACTAGCCCTATATGTGCTGAATATGTGTGCCAAATTTCATGTGCATAGCATGTAGCGTTCTCTAGTTACGTTCGTTTTTGTTTTGGATGTTTGCGTATTTTAACGAAACGAGTTATAGACCCTCGAAACATTTAGACAAAATTGAGGGCGCTTTTGATGTGAAATATGGATTTGTTTTTTTAAATTTCATTTTATACTGAATTATCATAATAATTAATGAAAGAATCATCGAAATCGGTGCATCCATTGTCCTGTAAAATAATTTTTAAATTTTCTTAAATATCGCAGGGTGAGAAAACAATAAAATACATAAAAAATCACTTACCCAGTACATTTAATTACTTTAAATTATGGACAAAATAATATGAGTATTTATTTACTTCGACTTAGCCAAAATAAATGCGTTAAATGGCGTATAAATAATATCTTTTAAAATATCTTAAATATAACCCATTTAAATTTTTCACATGATAAAGTATAGAGACTATGCGTTTTTGGCAAATTTCGTGTACACTGCTTCACTTTGATCAGCCATATCTCGGGAACCGAATGTCCGATTGCGATCGAATAAAAAGAATTTTGTAGATTCCAATCTACACAATTAAGCCATTGCATTATCTCATTTTCGTAAATGGAACAATTTTTTTACCAAAGTCAGACCCCATACCCCCCTTAATGAAATTCCTCCCTATGCTTGATGCGACATTCTTACTATAGGGGGGATTGAACCAAAAGGGGCGCTGTTTTCAAAATGGCTGCCTAAATTCAGTATAATAGCCTTTTTGTGACACTTATCAATTAATTATTATTGAATACGAGTATAAATCAAAGTGAAGATGTTTCAAGGTATTTGTTTACATTCAATCTAGAGCTTCGCGCTGTCGCCGCTGCCCATTTTTTTAAACAGGAGGAGGTGGGGTCCAACCCCCTTCCTTAGTCTTTTGATACAAAATGACTCAACGGGCTAGAACAACAATCATTAGCGCTGTTGTCGCTGTCGCCGCTGTTGCCTACAAAATCTGGAGCTTCGCGCTGTCGCCGCATCCGAATGTTTTAAAAGGTCCAATTTCGCGCTGCCGCCGCTGCCAAATTTTCATAAAGGTTGACTTTGCGCTGTCGCTGCTGCCCCAATTCCTAAACAGGTAGAGGTGGGGTCCAAACCCCCTTCCTTAGTCCTTTCATACAAAATGACTCAACGAACTGTATCAACTCAACACGATCACAATGGGGAAAATCTTCAATGTGTTCAATTGGAACTCACCAAAGGTCGACACTTCATAAGTTGTAAAGAAATACTCAGCATGCTAAAACGTTGAAATATAAAAATCATATCCAGT
>JAMKCH010042937.1:0-12494 GCA_023653785.1 Ophioderma brevispina
ATGGGGTAAACATTGGTGTATGGGACGTGAAACTGGACGGTGGGTTGATTGCGAACAAAACCTTCAAGGTCATGACAAGGTCAAAGAGTCCATTCAGGTCAAAGGAGGTAACATGAGGTAAATTTGGTGTAAATCCAAAAAATAAACGTGGTGAGCGGGGATGAGTTTTGATGGCGACAATGTTAAAGGTCATTTTTATGTCATCAGGGGTCACTCAAGGCCAAAGGAGGGTCAAATCAAACTTAATACCACTATTCTTCCCTAACCATCCCAATTGATGGGTTACTGCATCATTGATGCACTCGTTTTAAAACTGAAAAATTGACAGAAGGAGAAAACAGCAGTGTTCAAAGATATACATCTCCATTCTAGTTGCAATGTTGGTCGCCAATGTGTGTAATGGAATAAGTAAACTATTTGATTTTGCCTTATTAGGTGGCTTTTAATCGCTTAGTCTTATCACTAGTAGGGAACTCTCTAAATGTAAACCAGTGAAAATTCACCGCTCAAAAAGAGTGAAACGCTTGTAAAACCACTCTAAAAATGAGTGGTTTGTAACTTAAAGCAAATTTCTACAAAAAAAGTGAATTTTCCCTTTTTACTGGAGTTAAATGAGGCACAACTTCTGAGGAGTTAAAATTGAAGGACAACAATACGAGTGGAAATCCACTCTTTTGGAGTGATTTTCACTATTTTTGGTGGAAATTTCCTCTTTGGAAGTACAAAGCACCATTTTAGAGTGGGGAAAAGAGTTCCACTCTTTTGAAGAATTACATTTTCACTTTTTTTTAAATTAGAGAGAGTATGTTAGGATACTTAAATAAATGCATTAACAGAATGCAAACAACGGAATTTTTAATGTTTTTTTTTTTTTGATTTTCTGATTTAGCATACTGATAGTGCTTTAAAGGAAGATGTATTTGCCAGTCTACTCTATATTTTTATTTGTAAAGGAAGCAGTGATACACAAGGCCGTGAATTGATAACTCTGGGTCCCTCTATGCCATTTCACACACACAATTCTCCGTGTCAGAATATGAAATATTTAATTTCATCTTTTACGAGGCCATGCCAATTTTGTTATTGAATCAAATATATTTGTGCATGTTTATGTGGATCAGCATTATTCTTGGTGTGATTTTAATTTACTCTATTACCACGTTGATATTCATGTGTCATTTTAATGCTATTAAAATATAATATAATAGCTCACCCCAGATTAATGACATTATAATTCAGCAAATACTGTTGACCATAGAAAGGATCTCTTTGGGGTGGGGGCGGGGGCAGGGCAATGCCGAGGGTGCCCCCCCCAAGAGTTTCCAAATTCAGAAAATGGTTTAAGCAATAAATTGTGGTAAAACTTAAGGATTTTAACCTATATGTAATGTTTCGTCCCCCATGATTTTCGCACCCTGCCTATATTTTAACCCCTGGTGCCGCCCCTGGATGGGGGTGGGGGTCTCCCATTTGGGAGGTAACATAGGCCTATCACCCAAAGAACTACATATTTGTTTTGAATACATGCTTTGTCATGAACCCAAATATCCCCTTATTTCCCATTTGAATATCCGTTACCGGTAAATCCTTATTTCTCAGTTTGAAAGACAACTTCCATATTTTCACCCATTTTGTTACTTACTAGCAAAGCCACTGAAAAGAATTCAATATTTGTGGCTTTTGGGATGCTTAAAGCACACTATCAGTGATTGAATATTCCGCAGATTTGAAATGTGCAGGAATTGTTTAAACGTGAAGGATAAGTCTTAGAATTCTCATAAGTTTTTTTTCCAACTGAAAATTAACAGAAAGATTAAAACGACCAGGTGTTCAGATACCATCTCCTTTGCAATTACGTGTTGTAGAAAGTGTCCGTGCGGACAATTAATGACTAAAATAGCCGATTTTGTCTTTATTAGCTTGCGTTTGGTGTAATCACTTGCAGGGTATATTAGAATACCTACAGTTCAAGGTAGCAAATCTGATGTTTGATGGATTATTTTTTGTTTTATCTGATTTATCAAATCACTGATAGTGTCTTTAACACTTAGCACTCGCCCTAAGCCGCCACATTTCAAAAATTTTAATTTAATTTTTTTGTGTGTTGGCAGTGAGACGCGTATTCTACTAACCCTGAGTTATCATTGTAGGGAAATGAACTTTTACCAAGATGGCTTACTGATAGTCTTTGGTGCTAGGCAACCAAATTTTGAAACATTCATCCTAGATTACTGTCTGCGCCCACTCGATTATTAGGATTTTACGTCTGAGTACAGTTATAAAGATAAAGGATAAGAAACACACTTGTGCGTATAGGACCCAATCCCATAATGCATTGCCATGTGGACACTTGTGCTTTAGACCAATCCCATAATGCATTGCAATGTGGCCTATACTGTACTACACACATATCCTGGGGATCCAACGTACTCAAAAAAGTTAAAACCATAAGACATGTCATGAGCATGCTCTAAAAATTACTTAAAGGCAGTTTTGTGATCTAAGGCACATTTGGGATCCTAGGGCACATTTTGTGATCGGGGCCCATTTTGGTGATATTACAGAACCCTTCAATTTATGGTTTCACTATATATCGTCAAGAAAATGCTATTTTCAAAATTTCTTTTGAATCTGTTTTTTGAGGTTATAGCGAATGTTCACTTTCTCGATCAGGCGAGGGACGATACAATGGCCATGAAATGTCCCTTAAAGGCTGACTCAGAGATTTTGAAATATAATTTTGTGTGGATTAATGAAAAACATTCAACTTGATCAAAGATAAGTCCTAAATGCTAACATTCCAATTCATATGAAACCGATTTCTAATTTTGACATAGTAAACAATATGTAGTATAACATCCATATAGACCTATTGTGTATAACAAACAATTTTGGATCCAGAAATTCATTAAGGAGTTTGATTTTCTGCCTATATGAAGACCATCGATTTTTTTGGCTAACTAAGTTCACCAGTGATTAGTATGTGACACGCATTATATGCAACATGCAAAAAAACATATTTGTTAGGATTTGAGGACTCAGCAGCCATCGGGAAATCCTGAGGCTCTGAGTTGGCCTTTAAAAAAGCCTGTAAGTGTGAAGTGAAATCCATGCACTATGAGTTACAAATACGCTCATCCACCAAGGTCAAAGTTCATTGGAATTGTACTTCATACATGCATTGACATTACTGGCGCTTGTGTGATTTGGGTATCATGTATCATACCAAAACCAGGGGTGTATTTTCGAAATACATTGTGAATTGAAGCTACTGACTGTGCCAAGGGAATTGAGATTTTACTGGCTCCTAGTGTGGTATCATCCCGTGTTGGCGTTCTGAAAGAAAAGAAGAGCGCATTCCCGGGGGGGGGCCCACTTGTATTCAATGGTGGATATGATGCCGTGAACAAGAAAAAACGCGTAAAAAGGGTATCTTTTTTTCCACAAGCTATGTACGCGCGTACATTGATTAGTTGTCAAAACAGCAAAATGTTGAAAAAAGGTAATGTTTTTTTCTAAACCCCTGAAATGTTATGTAGTGTAATACTCAATAAAGCAAAGATATTGTAAGCAAGCAAGCTAATAAGGGTATATTAATGACCAAAGCTTTGCTTATTTGTCGGGTACACAACTTACAAAAATGCTTCTTTAGTGTAGCAAAATCAGACAAAAATACTTATTTAGGGTATATTTTTTAGTTGGTGGAAATACTTGTTTAGGGTGCATTTTGGAAGTCCATGTTCACGCATCATATCCACCTTTGAATTCAAGTGCCCCCCCCCCCGGGAGCGCATTGAAGTAGGGCTAAAATTGCAAAAAAAAATTGGGGAGCTTCACCCCTGGCCCCATGCTCCATGACATGGCTGTGCCCCTACCCCTACCCCCCCCCGGCTTTAAACGGACAAAAAAAAAAAAAAAAAAAAAAAAAAAAAAAAAAAAAAAAAAAAAAAAAAAAAAAAAAAAAAAAAAAAAAAAAAAAAAAAATGAATCCTGGCTATGTGCATGGATATATGTACAGACCAGTTACAATTGCCCAACAGTCTACATGTTACATGACATGTTTGCCTAGAGTTAGGAATAATACGACGGGAAAAAGGCTCAACATTTATAACATGGCTTCATTGTAGAAAAAATAAAAATAGAACAATTCATAAAACAGATGGTCTTATGCCAAAGGGGTTCAAGCCACAAGAAATGTGGCTTACGTGACTGGTTCCATTTGAATTTGGCCCCCAGGGCTTGGCAACAGGCTATATAATTTATGAAATCATAATCCGACAATCAGAATGTGTAGGCTCTGCTAAGGATAACATTATTTGAATGTCCTGTAGGGTATTAACACTATGAGTTACAATACAATACGCTCATCCACCAACAGGCGCGGATTCCAGGGAGGTGGCGGAGGGGGCGCGCGCCCCCCGGTAAATTCTGCAAATTCTTGCTAAATCAGCCCATTTTGAGCTATTTTGGACCAGTGTACAATCCTTCGCCCCCCGTTAATTTTGACTTTTCAAATCCTGGATCCGCCACTGCAACCAAGGGACACCGTTCATGGGGGCGTGCTTGTACTGTCACAGATATATGTATTCTCGAGCATCCCCTATGTTGGGCACAAAATGTGGTCCAAGTGGATCACGTTCGGCCCGCACGCCAAATTTTGTGGGTTCTAGCCCCCGCTGGGGTTAATGTGTTGCGTCCTTGGGCAAGGCGCTTTATTAACCCTCGATTACTCTCCTCTCTACCGCAGGTGTATAATGGGTACCGGCATTTTTCAATGCTGGGAAGTAACAGACTCGCTGTAGATGTAGTGTGGCGATCCCACTACACCAACAACATTATATGGGGTGGAGTCCATGGGCGTAACAGGCGGGGGGGCATGGGGGGGCAGGTGCCCCCCCTGACGACTTTGGCCTGGAAAATTTGCAAAAATCATGCTAAATCAGCCCAAATCAGCCCATTATGATGAATATGCAAAAAATTCAAATTTGCCTTTTGACCCCCCTGAAGGGAAAAGTTCCCCACAACTTGGGAATTTGCCCCCTCAGGAGGCGGGCAGGGGCCCGTTACGCCACACTGGTGAGGTCTGGCCCAATCGACGTTCGAAGCGAGATGGGGCATCGTTCCGTGTACACAGGTCCTTGCCCCTTTACCTTTTTTTTTTACCCAACAAGTGCTAAGACTGAAAGCCCTCATATTTATAATGACAAAATCGGTATTTAGTCATTACTGGCTGTAATGGACACTTACTACAACACATGTAATTGATGGAGATTTATTTTAACAAACTGCTGTATATGCTTCCTTTTCTGTGCAATTTTTTCAGTTGCAAAAACTAACTTATGAGAAATATACAGACTTAAAATATTTTGACTCTTTTGGGTGAATCACTGATAGTATCTTTAAACATTAGTGTTCAAAAATGAATGTTTATATGACTAAGGTGTTTTTAAACGAGATTCTGCTTTAAGAAAAAACTGGCAATATTTGTAAATAGTAATTTTCCAGTACACAATTTTTAAATTCTATAACACTTTTGCTGTTAAAACCTGAATGCCACATGAAAAATTCATTTAGAGTGTTGCTATAACCAAATATCTCCCCCCCCTCCACTCTTGGATGTATATTTGGATTAGATTGCATAATATGCATATATGGCCATACATGTATGTGTGTGTGTTTGTGTGTGTGTGTGGGGGGGGGGGTGTATGTGTGTGTTTGCACATGTATGACTGTAGCGAGACCCCTAATCTGATTTCTTGCATAAACTCTATTGAACCCCTTCCCTCCCTTATACCAACTTCCTGTTAAACTTATCACAAAAGCAAGATTTTGATTTATTTTTAGTCTTCAAGCCTTGTTGAAATTGTCCCAGTTGATTTTGCCATGATAGTTACCATGGCAATACAAACGTTGTACTTTAAAGTCTTTCCGAAGAGAGTAAATGTTATTACTTATTAGGGTAATATTTGTTGTTTTAAACAACAGGCAACATATTATCGATGCTAATTTTCAAATATATTCCACTTGTGTGCCTTCTTATTTACTACAGACTGTCTTAAGAATTATTGGTGAGCCGCATTCTATACTCAAGATTTCAAAATTATTCCTTTTAATATTTCCCCTTTGCTTTAGCAGAAGGGGGATTTTGTCATAGCAAAATCTGTTGTCGTCGGTGTCAGTTTATTCATTTCCGCACGTACCCGTCAGACCCCTGACCCAATCTAGGTGACACTTGCATGACAGTACCTTAGTAGACAGGTCTGTAGGTCAAAGGTCATACTTTGTGTATTTCAGACTTTTCTCCTCTTATTCCCCTGAAAACCTGTGCAAACTCTCTCTTACCAAGTTTTCCACTCTTATTCCCCAGGAATACTGCGCAGTTAGTCTCTCTTAACATTCTCACTAAATTAAATCCACCAACAGTAGTCCCTGCCAGAGGTATCTTACAGGTTTAAAGGGCCATAGTCCGATCGCTGATAGCTTCGTCCCCAGGGACCCCAGATTTTACCGGAAGTGGTCAAAATCAGAAGAAAGCTATTTTTCTCATATACCCTGTTAAATCTTAGGGCTAAAGGATGTTTGGTTTAATATGAGCGAATATGTGCCCCATTTTGGTCTACCAATATTAATTTTACACAGTACTCTATGGGGATTACAAAATTAAAATTTTTAGCTTTCACACCAAAACGGGTTGAAGTATTGGCGCGAAATTTCTAATTTCTTATACGAGCAAATACAAAATTCAGCCTGTTTTATATTGAAATGTAAGCAAATTAAAATCGCCTTTTTTTCTCTCTTTAAAGACATTTCTGCAGCCAAATACAAGGTAAGAAATCTATTGAATGTCTAATCTATACAAAATTACTATTATGACACAATATTTGGGTGCCTCAAAATCTCTCATTGCACCTTTAAAGGCCGACTCAAGAGTTTTCCCGATGAGGGCACACTCAATTTTCAAACAAATTGTGTTTTTTGCATAAACATAATGCTTGTCTATAGATATAATCAATTAAGCTGAACTCGAAGTCCTTCATATAGAAAATCACAACTTGGTTATAAAATTCTGGATCCGGAATTTTTGTTATACACAGTATCTTATGAAACCGTTGTACTGTGCATAAATATTTACTGCATGAAAACAAAAAATCAAGATTCATCTCCAACTTTGGAATTAAAGACACTATCAGTGATTTGCTAAATCAGAAAATCGAAAAAATCATCAAAATCAGATTTGTGCATGTATGTAACAAGTACATGTATCCTAACATACCCTGCAAATGATAAAACCAGAAGCAACCTAATAAGGACAGAATCGGAAATTTTAGTCATTACTGTCCGTTCGGACACTTACTACAACACGTAATTGAACGGAGAATCATATCTTGGAACACTGCCGTTTTCTCCCTTTTCTGTCAATTCTTCAGTTGGAAAAGGTAACTTATGAGAATTCTACAGACTTATCCTTCACTTTGAAGCTATTCCTGCAAATTTGAAATATTTTTCAAATCACTGATAGTGTCTTTAAGAATTTTAGGGGACTATCTTTAGTTCTGGATGACCATTTTTAATTACTACACACAAAAAAATTAAGTTTGAAAATCTCTGAGTCGGCCTTCAACTAAATATAATAACAGAGTTAGCCTAAGCAATATGCAACAACCTAACCAAGTTAGGATACTGGGGTCAAAAGTCACATAGATGTCATTAGAGGTCAATGTGTGCACATCCTAGGTCTAGCCTTGGGTCAGTGGTTCCTGTGACCAATTATGAAGTAATGGCAAAGCATGCAAGAATAACGCACAGCACAATGGAACACACACGCATACATACACCATAACCAAAATTGAACACACATACCCTAATCAAAATGCACTATACACAGAAGGAATCTGGGGGGGCTGGGGGGGACTGTCCCTCATTCATTCCCTCAGTCAGTATGTCACTGATATAGAGTATACATGTATCTTTGATACCAGGGGTGGCAGGTATATACTCGGATTACTCACCCTCATAAAATCCAAGTATAGGCCTACCCTATGAAACCCTACACCCACCCTTTCATTTGTCGATCTTGTGTATTTTCGTGGGAGAGCGTAGCCCACTGGTTAGGGTATTCGCTTTGGTGCAGGAGGTCCCCAATTTGAGTCCTAGCAGGACTACTTGCTGATTTAATTTGGGTACTAAATTCTGGATTTGATTTGTATCAGACCTATTGATTAAAACTGGAATTCCACTCTGCCTGTGGTTCATTTGGACTTGACGGCAAACGACCATTGAGGAATACCCTTCATCGGAAGGGGATGTAAGTGTCGGGGTACATGGAGAATCATGTCTGTAGTAATCACAGGGGGTCCAGTTCCGATAAGGTGTACGGGGAAAACCCTGGCTGACCCCAAATTGTACTGGTCCCTGGCATAAGTGGAAGGCATATTGACATGATTTACCCATGTAAAATAAGCAAAAAAAGTAAAAAAATGAAGTACCAACTTGGTCTGTAGCAATTTGTCGTGTATGAAAGAGTCCATTATACCTCAGAACACCACAATCTGAACTACCGCAATTCAAAAAGATATGATGGCCGGAGACCTTGAAATGCCCCAGCAATGAAACATTTTGGTAGACAAACAATAACAGTCCGATTCAACACTTAAAATGATTTCAAAAGAGAAAATAGGAATTAATTTCTAGTCAACTGAAAAAAATCCGGTCTGATGCAACACCTGGAATCCTATTGACAGACAGGACAGAACCCTTATTCTGACAATTCACACAATTCAATTTCAAGCCATGAAAAACTGGCCGTTTTAGGCATGCAATGGGATTGTAACTAGCCCATTCAATTTCAAGAAGGAACTTGCAACTTTTGTGTGCTGAGATTCTTCTATTTCTACTCCAATCATTCATTCCCATGTATTTATCTAGCTTTATATACATATCACCCTGGGGACGTAATTTTCAATTGCCATGTTGGTATTGTCTGACACAGTGCCAAAACTTGGGGGCCAGTAATTAGGGATTCTCAAAGAACGTACCGACTTGTTAAAATGGCAAATTGTGTCAGACAGGCGGCAAGGGAAAGAGTCTGGTTGTGTTCATTAGTGTTAAGTTGTTTTTGGTGTTAGTCTGTATGGCATACACATATGAAGAAAAAAAGGACACTATGCAGTGATTTGCTAAATCATAAATTGGAGGGAAAAAAAAATCAAAAATCAGGATTTTGTGATGTCTGTATCAAGTTATAGCTCCTAACATACCCTACCAATGCCATGTACTGAAGAGCTACTAAGGACAAAATCAGTTTTTAGTCATTAATGTCATAAGGGACATCACTGCAACACAGATACTGATTGGAGATTTTTCGCTGGAGCTATGCTGTTTTCTTCCAGTTCTATCAATTCTTCAGTGAAAAATAACTTTGGAGAATCCCAGACTTATGCCCCGTTTTTAAGTTATTCCTGCAAATTCAATATTGGAGTCATTCGGCCTGAATTCACTGCCCGTGTTCTTAAGTATACTGTTAATGATGCAGGCCTGTGACAAAACTGTGTTTCTCTAAGTGTTGTAGTTTGTCTTTAATGCTTCACTGATTACACATCATGATCTGGCAATTAAGTTTAAAATCCATGTTCTCCTCGATAAAAAGTGAATGTTCCCCTTCTTGGTCGACCAAAAATTTTTGTGGATTCCCCTCCAAATACCCATCCCCCTCCCACCATAAATAAGACCCCGTCCTAGAAAACAACGGACCTCTGAATTACTACAATTGCCGTTGGGGCAGGCTAGGAATGTTTGTGACTACATGCACTGTGCTGCATTTCTGCATCATCCCAGTTTCCCAGCTACCCATTGCAAGCCTATAAATTTTGTGAATGCAAAAAGGTCATAAAAGGGCATAGCTGCCATGGAACGATCTGGTGTCTGCCGAGTGCCAAATATTAGGATAATTCTCACTTGATCTTTCCTTGAGTCAGTGGTTCTTGAAATGGTTCTTCAGGTGACAACAGAGAAGCATTTCACGAACCACTGACCAAAGATTTGGACAAATAGTATGTTTGATGGGAATTTCTGACATATGGCAGCTATTGCACTTACAACCTTCCTGCACTTACACGATGATTTGCATTACCTTCAGAAGGACTGTATCACTCAGACAGACGAAGTCAAAGCAAAACAAGTCAAAACAGAATCATGCAAATGGTGTTGAATTCGGATTCGGTTGCCTAACGGGCTCTATTATTTGAATATACATGTATGGAGCCCTATTTATAGAAGTTAGAAAGAAGTGTGCTCAGTAAATGTGGATATGCTACACTTGCTGGGAGGTGGAGGCCATAATGGGTTGGTGGTGGAATTCAGTGAGTTGTAAAGTTTGAGTGGGTGCAGTTTGATTTATTTTTCCAAAGATTTGGGGAAAATGCTCACCCAATATTAGCTAATATTTCCACACATGAGAGGAAGGAACAAAGGTTTGATTTAGCAAGGCACTGATAGTGCCTTTAACTCTATCATATTTGCACAATGCTGTTAGTGCATTTGGGGTCAAGTTAGTTTGTACTGTCTCTATTGGATATTATAATAACTGTAGAGAATTTGTGTGTATGACATGCCCCTGTACATTGAAACCTTTAAATCGTAGTGCATGTGGTGCAAATACTAACAACAGGACAGGAAAACAAACCTGACACAATCTGACCAACAGGCTGGCCATAGGCAGGATTTGTGAAACTGAGAAAAGGCAAAAATAGGAAGTACAAAACAATAAAATACACAAGAAAATTTAAATTACAAAAAATCTGTAACTTTGTTAGGGATGCTGGGATTTAGACAATAATCGGTTTTGAATACTGTGCAAGTTGATAAGGTTGTAACTAAACTCCCTTAGCCTGAGTGTCATATTATGTTAACATTGAAGATGGCAGATTTGCAGGGCAAAACAGGTCGTGGTGGGGGGGCATAATTTTTACCAATTGTATCATTTGGTCCGCATTTCGTCCAGTGGATAAAGGGCCCGACTCGCACGCCAAAGGTTGTGAGTTCGAGCTCCACTGTGGCCAATGTGTTTCGCCCTTGAGTAAGGCGCTTTACCTCAATTACTCCTCCTACCCAGGTGTATAAATGGGTACCGGCATTATTCAATGTCGGGAAGGTAACAGACTCGCTGTAGAGGAGGTGTAGCGAGCCCCTTACAGCAACATTATATGGTGGAGTCTGGCCCAGTTGCTTCGAAAGAGAGATGGGCACTCCGTTCCTGTGTATACAGGTCCGTCCCCTTTACCTTTTTTTGTATCATTTGGTCCGATACAAATGTCGGCCTTTCAATTTTTCTCAGTCAAATTTTTATTACCTAATTTTTTTTTACCAATGCCTTGAAAATCAGAAGGGGCACTATCCAGAGGGTGGGTGGGTGGGTGGGTGGGGGCTACCCAACTTTTACTGAGTCTGTAAGGATGTGCAGCCCTGATTTCCAAACTTGGGGCTTGGGAACTGATGTATACAATGCTCTGCTCACAATTCACATATGTTTGCTATTTTTACTTGGGTTGAGTTCCTGTATTATCTTAATGAAAAATTATGGACAAATTAACTTGTCATATTATGTTTTAATCACAAATCTAGACTCATTACAATACTGGTACTCAGCACGTTAAATAAGAGTATAGTGAAAATTCTCAGAATCTGGCTTTAATTTCACCCCTGCCATGTCTACCCTGTACTCCTAGAGCATTATGTTGCAACCATGTGTGGTCCTGCCTAAAACCAATTTATTTTGATAAAACACGGTCTCATGATCTTCATGAAAAAATGCTGGCCAAGTTTCTGTTCATGGTTCACTGCTCCATAAAACGTTTGCCAAGTTTGTGGTAAACAACCACCTAACATGTAGACATACTGAAACACGACCAGATGTCACTCAATTGTTAAAGCTCCAATAATAGAGAATTATTTATTGTGTGGAGTAAGGTTGCATCGAGTTGTGGTAAAGTGAAAGCTTATGGTGAGTTATTCCTCTGGATCTGGTGTCACTCTTGTGTAGACCATAATTATATGTTCCCCCTTTGGATGGATACTAGGTGTAGATGGAGGGAAAAAAAAAAAAAAAAAAAAAAAAAAAAAAAAAAAAAAAAAAAAAAAAAAAAAAAAAAAAAAAAAAAAAAAAAAAAAAAAAAAAAAAAAAAAGAGAGGGGAGGGAGGGAGGGAGGGGAGAGAGAGAGAGGGGAGAGGTTTCTGATTACCCTTTACAGAGAGGGGTGAGAGGCTTCTCACTACCCTTTTCATAGTGAGGAGGCCCACTATTACAGTTTGGCAAGGAAGAGAGGGAGGGGAGAGAGAGAGATCACTCCAAGCTTTTTGCTCTGATTTTTTCTGCTCCATTCTAAATTTAGACGAACCATAGAAATATCCTGTTATGAACATGTGACCTACTACAACCCTTTTTTCAGGAAATTTCCACAATGTAATATTAGCCAGTCATGACATTTTGCCGGTTCTTG
>JAMKCH010042938.1:0-130925 GCA_023653785.1 Ophioderma brevispina
CTCATCTGATTAACCTAGTTCTAAATGGACTAGTGTGTGAAACTTCCGGAGATGAACATGTTCAGAATATGTCCGCAATCCGAGAACAAGAGGAGCACATTGTCTTATCGTCGCCATCTGAGAACTCTAACTCTACAGAAGTTCTTTGTTAACTATAGGAACAAATTGCCCACCTGTTGTGAACATATACTTGTTAATTTGCTATGTCAAAACACTTCAAGCACAGGATGTGGACTTCCTTTAAACAGTTTCAGCGAACTGAGAAGATTGTGAAATTTTCGACTTGTCTTCGCTTGTTTTGTGTAGCATCATGTGAAATTTGGTGTGGACAAATTCTGTTGCAAGTAATTTTTCCTTGCCAGTTGATAAGAGTTTTCAGCGAGTGTAGACCTTTCAAACAGAAGGTGGAGAACTTTGATAACTTTGATTATATAAAATGTTATGTTCTTTATTACACTATCTAGAAAGTTTCTAGAATTGTCAGAGCTGCTCAATTTGGAACCTTTGGAAAAACAAAGGTTAACATGAAAATTCCAGCAGGATATTTTCTCTGGTACCGACTGATATTCAACCTTTACTGCACTGAGTCTTGTATGGACAAATGTCAATTGTGATACATCAAGTCTGCAGTTATACTCCCAGTGTTTCTCTCCCAAGTCTACGAGTTTACAAATTAATCGGCCGTTCTAGACCAAAAGGGCATGTACAAAACCTGCCCATGAAAACCTGGCTTTGGCCCTTTGGCCGACATCAAAACATACTGCTTGCCCTATGTTGTAACACCATTTTTCATTTTTGGTGTTTTTTTTATCTTCTTTACAAAATTCACAGCCTGCTGTGACAGATGTCCAAGTTTCAAACCACGCCAGCTAATAACTTGACAATGATTGATGATATAATTAAATCTAATTCAATTATCCTGCACTTTAAAAAATGTTCATTAAATACCAGCGATGTGACTGGCAGCTTGGTACTCACAACAGTTAAAATCACATTTTTTACAGGCATTTTGCACGTTTCAGAGTCCTTTTTACAGGTATGTTGCATGTTTTGAGTCCCGTCTAACAGTCAAAACGCCTTAGTTTAAGATCATTTTTTAACAGTGTGGCAGACGGAAATTTGTGCTTGCTAGAGTGTATTTGTGATATCCACTAAATTTTGTCACAGCTATGGATCATTAAGTGAATCAGTTAAAATGTTCATGTGTTCAACATAGCAACCCTTCAATCGAATTATGTTAGCTGAGAGGGCAGCTATACATATATTGTGGTTTATTTCTGGGAATGCTACTATAACACATGCTTGGGCTGATTTAAAGCAAACTTGGTTAGAAGAACAACTGACCCAAGTCTCATGGAGTGTTCACAGTTTCTGGTCTGTGATCATCTAGGCCGATTAAATGGGCATTCTCGAACAGATTGGGTGCAAATGTCACAAATACTGTTACTCTTAAGGGGCATTCTCTGAAAATGTAATTAATGCCTTTTGGCCTTTATAATATAGTCTAACTCGCTCCCACATCCTTTACGTAACTCGCCTGAAGTTAATGCCAGAAGTTGTTGTAAACATTGCCTAAGCCAGCGCTCAGTCATAATGGTTTTCAGTCTCTTGGCCTTTTAACCCTATGCATCTTCTTGACCATGGCAAGAAACCCAGTTTTACTTTTCTGACCTGATAACGTCTCGTAACAGTGTGGGAAGACGACTTCATTAAAATTGGTCCATTATATTACCGTGGTATTTTCTTAAGTGCAAATAATTTCAACATAGATGTTTGAACACAAAATAATGTAAACCCACAATGAATACAAACAGGGTCATTTAGTGTTGGATTCATAGACTCTTACACAGTCTGTAATTCTTGTAACCTCCCTTGCAATTTTACAGTAAAAAGTGGCCCCACGTTTTTGGCTTATTTTCAAAAATAACTTCACTCACATCTTACTTAATTGGAAATCCTAATATTTCCAGGGTTCACTTCTAGACTACCAATCCAATAACCTTTGGATCCTAATCATGTGGTTGTATACTGATACCTCACTCTGGATGAGAATGCAATACCACTCCTCATTCCCTACTTCATATCTCTATTTTATTATTTAAAGAAATTAATGCTGCATTTTTCTCCCATCAGAAGTTATTCCAGGTCCTTGCAAAAGTGATTTTTCCAATAATGTCATTGTTGGAAGAGCTGGTTGAAGGAGGTGTATTTAGGTGGGATTTAAATGACCTTTCAATCCATACTTAAAAAGGAAAACTTTCATAATTCTCTTTTCGAATGTCTTAATGCACCAGCAATTAAGGATATTTAAAATGGCATAGTTTGCACGCCCTCTGAAATATCCAAAATGGGCATGTTTGTTAATGGATTGGTGCTCTTGTCAGAAACTTTTCAGAATAGAGAAGGTTATGTACTTAACCCTTTTTTTTAAATGCACTACTTCTGGCAAATTAATGTTTTAGTGTGTTCCTCAACTTCCTCTTGGCATTATTATTTTAATGGTGGTTTAATACCCCACTGAACCTGCTGACCTTGAATTGGAAAAACATCTTAATTGTCAGGTGCAGTTAAGTCTATCAAAGCTTTGACATGTGGTCCAAATTACTTCATCATCGAATATAGAATGTTTAGACTCCATGTTTTATTAAATGGGAATCACTTCAAAGGTGCATACTAGCAAGAGATAACCAAATAATGCCATTTAACATGCACACATGGCAAGAACAAATTGCATCAAACCAATAATGCCGTTACCAGGTATGTGTTACGTTAGCTGCCGTATGTTAGCATTCATGATATTCGCTGATAATTGCCAAGAAGTACCGGCTGATCAGTCATTAGTGATAGGGACACAAGACTGGTCATGTTCAAGGGCAACTGCACTGTCAATTTGACCATGAGGCAGCTATTGTTGTGCAAAATTTTGCAGGAATAGTATTTTGTAGCGTTTAGGTTCTACTAAAATATATGTGTAAATTCCAATCTAGGCAAATTGTGCATGCATTCCAAATATAAGCTATTATAGGTTGGGTGTTAAAGAATATTTGGATTTTTAACAAAAATTGTGATAATTATTAGTCTTAACCATCAATTACAAATAAATGTTGTGTAAAATATCTTCTTCACAGTGATGAAAATCCAATTTTAGAAGGAATGGTGTGTGGAAATACAGCATTTAAAGGCACTATCAGCGATTTGCTAAATCAGAAAATCAAAACAATCATCAAAAATCAAAATTTTTGTATGTCTGTAACAAGTATAGGTATCCCACCCAACACACCCTGCAAGTGATAAGACTGAAAGCAACCTAATAAGGACAAAATCAGATTTTAGTCATTACTGCGTACGCGCACTTAAATAAAACATGTAATTGAAGACGATTAATCATCTTTGAAACCACTGTGTTTCTTTCAATTTCTGCATTTTGGCATTTGCAGAAATAACTTTTGAGAATTCTACAGACTTAACCTTCCTTTTCAAGGATTCTGCAAATTACAATTATTTTGGTTCTTTTGGAGGGAACAATGATAGTTGTCTCAATTCCTTCAAATCGGGGTGGCACGTTATTGTCACATCCTCCAGGAAAATGTGGGTGTTGTGAAGCGATAAAACACCCCGATGGTGGAAATTTTGCCCAATTTTTAACGCCTGCCTAATATTGGACTCCTTACATTAGATTTTTATTGTCATTGGCAGACTGGTCAAACTTAACTAGTGCAGAACCAGACATCCTCCATTTGGTATATGACATAATTTTATGTAGATTATAATGAAGGCAAGTGCAGCTTGTGCAGCTATATTGAATTAAAACCTCGATGCACAACATGACAGTACTCCACAATGTGCATATCCCATTTACTCGTGACTGGTTAACTTGATTAAGATGCAAGTAATTGTCAAAAAATGTTTATATGAGTATGTAATGATGCCTATGTTGACTGCTACATGGATATGGAGCCTACATGGAAAAATGTTCAATAAGCCAAGGTTATCATGCCAGATTAAAAGTATGTTTTTTATTGAGAAAGAAAGCATTTTTTTTTTCAAATAGTATGCCTTACTACATGGTTGTTGTTTGTCCTATGTCCTATTCTGATAGTTAGGTCAGTTGCCTGGGGGCTTATTCATATTTCATGTCCTGCTAAAATGTGAAATTGTCAATTTAGTTTACAAAATCTGTACGGAGATAAATCTAGGAAAGAGTCTGAATTGGACACCAAATCCAAAACCCAACCCTCACTCCTTACCCTCATCCTAAACCCAACCTAATACTAACTCTGACCCTAACCTGATCATATCCTTAACAGCCTTCCCAACATGTAGCCCTGAACTCTAACCATAACCCATAATCCTAACAGCAGGGATGGTAAATTTCAAATTTCCCAGAATGCAACCAAAAATTTCCCTCCAAATAACAAATTCCCTTTCAATTCTTCTTATTCATAAGAAGAAAAAATTTCCCTCCAATAGGGAAATTCCGAGGCTTGGGAATGGGTTCCTAAATTTAGGCATGGCTGACAGTTAACTCAACACCTCAACCCATAACCTGCAGCCTAACTGTAAATCTTAATTATACTGTAATGGAAAGGAAGTCGGAAGGAAATACTTTTCTAGAAACCTTATTTATAGCTTTATGAATGAAACACAAAACAAGGGCAAACTCGTATTACGTGCTGCGTAAAATATGTCTCCGCCGAATGTCGCGATCACTAACAGGCGATAAATGAAAACTAACAACACCCCACCCCATCCCCAACACCCCATCATCCCCAACACCCCCCCCATCCCTTCCCAACACCCTGCAAAACCCACCCCCTCCCCCAACACCCCGCACAAAAACCCAAACCCCTACCCAACCCCCCGCCAACACTCACCCAACACCCCGCACACCCGCCCCCTCCCCCAACACCCCACAACTCACAACACCCCCCCCCATTCCCCAACACTCTGCAATACCCCCCCACCCCCTGCTTAACACCCCTCAACACCCCAAAATCCCACACCCCACCCCACCCCAACCCCGTAACATGATCCCTTCAACAATACCCGCAACACACAACTCCCCTCCCACAACACCCACAAACACCACTACCCCCTCCCCCAACACCCTCCCTAGAACTCACACCCCCTCCCAACACTTTTCACCCCTCCCATCCACCCCGCAACACCCCCTCCCATAACACAATGCAACACCCAACCCAACCACACTGCTTCAACACAACTATCCCCTCGCCAAAACCCTGCCACACCCACCCTCCCCAAACACCCTGCCACCATCCCACCCCTCCCCCAACACCCCGAAATACCTAGCCCCTCCCCAGCCCCCACCCTCCCCTATGGCATCGTAGTCTAATGTAGTGAAGAATTTTGCCTCTATCCGACGTACCGTTTTTTTCAGAGATACAGCAATTATGCATATTTAATTAGCTCATTTGCATACCCTCTAAGCCGCATATCACTCCCCAAACCCCACCCCCGCACCTATGGCATAGTAGTTCATGTTAGAAAAGGAATTTTGACAGCCAACGTACCATTTCAGGAACTAGCAAATTATGAATATTTTAATTTAGCTCATTTGATACCTAAGCCGCAGATATCACATACTTTCAATTGCAAAAAAGATGGGCATGATAGGCTTTCTGCCAGCCGCAGGAATTTTGAGATCCAAGTACAGTCTGTCAAAAAATATAGAAAAATTACGCTGATTTTGCCCATATATAATGAGTCATGCATTACTCAATTTGCCCAAATACGCCCACAAAATATAATTAGGGTGAGAACTCTTCAGCCCGGCTTCCTTCCACAAGGCTAACATCATTAGAAGCCTTACGAACTCCAGAAAACTTGTCCGCTGATTTGACATATTAATGAAGCTCATTGCATACTCAATTTGCCCCAAATACGTCCAAAATCTAAACAGGTCAACAACTCTTCAGCCCGCTCCTTTCCAAGGTACATTCATTATAAGCCTTACAGCACTCCAGGAAAACTTGTACGCTTGATTTGCATATTAATGAGCTCATTTGCATACTCAATTGCCCAAAATAAGACAAAATCTAATCATGGCGAGAACTCTTCAGCCCGCTTCCTTCCACCACGGTACATCATTATCCGCCTTACAGAACTCCAGGAAAACTTGTACACGCCTTGCAGGAGAAACTTTCATAAATTATGCAAATTAGATACTTAATTAGCATTTTTGCATCCAAAATCTAAGGTCGCTGCTCAGTTTATAGTCCCCGTTCCGACCTCTTTCGGCGGCGGGGACAATAAGATACTGGTATTGCATTGTCGATTGTTGGCTTACGAAGAAGTCATAGAGAGTGCTGGGGTGATAGATCAATATGTTCATCAAACCTTTATTTCAAGTACTCCGCCCAGTATGAAAACAAAACAGTAGATGGAGGAGTTGAGCAAAAGGTCTAGAGGGCCCCAAACACTCGCCCCCCTTGCGAATACATTAACACGAAAGAAACAGGGCATAATATCAAGAAAAAGCACAGAAAAGTGTTACACTTGTAACTACTTTGGTAACACATTTTGTTGACTAAAATATAGTCAAGACTCTGGTCCTGTCGTGTCTGGCGACTCTTTGCATGCATTGTTCGTAAGGTCTCTACCAAGAAAACAGGGAACCATTTTTTGGACATCAAGGTAGTAATAGTATACACCACATTATGCTTATGTGTAGGCCTGGGATGTTATTGTTTTGGCTAGAGGGACCTGACCACCACTGCAGTTCTTTCCATAGCAATGCCCTAGTAATTTTACACTAGGTAAAGTTTAGTGCAATAACATGATTTGTTAACAATGGAGTATGTACCTCTGGAAATTTAGAAAGTTTTCTTTGTATGACAACTAAACAATTATTCTTGTTTCCTGAATGCCACTTCATTATTTTATGAACTATTGGTTATGTGTACATTGTGGGTCTGTTTTGGTTGCATGTGTGCATGTGCTCTTGTGTGTGTGAAGGAGAAATTAAATGTAATGGTAAAAAATGTGGTACTAAAAATTAAAAATGTTTCAAAAATGTGGGTATGAACCGCAAACAATTAAATGTACAGTTGGGGGGGGGGGGGGGAGTTCCACATTGGGAGGAAGTATGGTTTATGTACCACTTATAAGTACCCTATCATTTTCAGGCTATTTTCAGTTCCAGTGGTTCCAGTGACCCCATTTAGGCCATCAGAGCCCCTACTTTCATGTCAAGCACATTCTACCACAATTTTCTGCAAACCCCTCAAAAAAAGTAGCTGGGAAATGAGGGAGAGAGCACGCTTATTTTGCTTTAATTTTCTGACAACTAGTTTCGGAGACCCCATTTTGGGCCTCAATCAGTTCCCCCACCCCCCGGGTACAGGTTTATTAGTCGATTCGACGTTGATAGGTTTGTCCCCCTGGAGTTTTGGACCTATTCAATTCAGTCGGAGAGGGAATATATGACAAGAATTCAAAGTGCACGTGCCACACAGGATTATTTTGGAGGACACTCCGGTATAAAACCCACTCACGCAATAAATACAATTTCATTCATTGTATGGAAGGCACAATAGTGTATTTCAGGCCTTGACATTCCTCACATAACATGATTAACAGAAGTCTGCGCCTCATGAATTTGTCAACCTCCGCAAAAAGGGACGGGGTCACATATCAGATGAATAGAGCTATAAAGAAAGCCAGAAGAAAGCCAAAATGAAAAAAAAGACCAAAAGTTGAAGATAATCCTGTACTGGACAAATTTTGTGTAAGTGTAAGGTACTTTGGGTGGACAGGCTCAGTGAATAATCTTGGTTGACAGGGTGGGGAATGTTTTCCTTATTATTAAAGGTTGGTGATTTGGTTGGTGAGTTGGTGGATGACAGGAAGGGAATGTCTCATGTAAATGCAAATTAGCTTTAGACCAGATCAGGGTTAATAACTCTGACCATTCTGACCATAAATCAGGTCAAGAGGATGTAGTTTACTTCATACAATTTTTGGAAATTGAAAAATTGGGGGAAGATTTGTGTCAATGGAAGAATAAATTCATTTTCTTCAAAGTTGTAATACACTGTAAAGTTGAGAAAACAGCAGTTAATGAGTACTGTAAATAATTTCCGTTACTAATCTCCCTGGCTTGGGCATACACAAGCCCTTCCTAATCCTCAAGGTCATCTATTATTTTACTGTTTTTTAATCCCTGATATACCCACATACATAAGCCCAATAAATTGTGCAAAAAAGTAGGTTTTAACCGATATTAGTAGTCTTTGTAGCAGTTGCTTGCCCCTGGTTGATGATTACTGAAATCAGTGGTTGACAAGGGACAAAGTCAGGATCCATGTGTGATGGAGTTGATGGTGATGGGTGGGGGTAGTCAGGTAATGATCAATACAGGATTCAATGGGTTGGGTGATGGGTGGGTGGAGACAGTGGTGATGGAAAGTGGCGTAGCAGGGGATTCAAGTTTGTTGCCAGTAGTAGGCCACATGCAATTCCATTAATTTGGCGCCATTTTACTGTATTTGTTTTTGTTTTTCTTTTATTTACTGAGGAGATTTGAATGTTAAACAAAAACAGAGATAGAATGTTTCAATGTATAAGATATCCAAGTGCGTAGTGATCCAAATAATACTTTTGTGTATTAAACAGAATAATTGGACCAATCAAGTTGATTTGCAACTGTCTTGACTTGCCATTTAGCCCAATTTGAGCCAAGTTCGGGAAGACCTTTTCAATTTTTTTTTTAATGTTAAAAATAAAAAATGCATTTTACATTAGGTTTTTGGACTAGTTATTTTGGGAATAAAATTATTTTTGTGTTGGCCTTAACAATGAACTAATTTCACTGGCTATAGGCCTTTATCCCACCAACATCATTTTTTGGAAAAAAGATAATACCTGACGATCACGCAAAAAAAGGTGTAGCGTTATTTTTCTGGTTCGATTCTAGGGGCAATTCCAAAAAAACAAAAGGGTCCGCCGTGATTTTGAAAAAGTGGAAAAAAGCAGTTAAGGGAACGTTAGGATATGGAATTGTCATTATTGGGTTGTTTCACCTCATTGCACAACTTAATGCCACACCTCTGGAGTAAGCCACAGCTCCTTGATGCTCTCGTCTATTTGTTAATTGGTTGTGGCTCATTTTTATCATTAACATTTAAGAGAAAAATACATGTAGTATTAGTGGTACTAGTAAAAATTCCGAAGGATTTACTTGTAAAACTCCTAATATTTTCGCTCTTTCTCAATAATGGAAACTTGGGAAAAATGCAGGGTAATTTTGCTGGTTCAAGCATTTGCTTTATTCTTTGGGGTTAATATGCATGTAATCTAGAATATTTAGGTCTATTTTGATAAATTATATAGTATTGCTTTGATGGTTTAAAAACATTGACTAGTACATGTCAGCCATCAGAATGAAAGTCCGTACGTGGAAGATTTTTAAATTTTGTTTGGTTTTGTTCAGATTAAACATTCATGATTGTCCTTCCTCTATAAAAAAATAAACTGGGATATGCAAGTCAGGGTTTGAAGCACATTAGAGTAGGTCCACTGTTTCATCTGCAACTGCAAATGAAAGTGCGTGATGACCAGATTTATTATCATGGTGATAGTTATTATCTCTAAACTCTTATCCACTAATTGCTATAGTGTGTCCAGAGTAAAAAATGCCAACAATTTTTTGTGATGACCATACTAAAGTATGGCTGCATTTCTTCAAGTAGATCAAGATTGAAAAGCTGTAACAGGGAGTCTGGGAATAGTAATACTGCATAGCAAAATTTTTTTGGGGGATTAATTATGCAAGTAAAGACTGCAGTGAGACTTAGTTTTTTCACCTCTGCTGAAGGCTGTTGTATGTAGTTTAATGGAGAATATATTCATTGCTCCTCTATCTAAAATTGATAGGAACGGTGTACTTTTTGGAATAGTTTTCTGCATGTGTAATTCGGTCAACCTTATGGAGGGTAGGACAATATGGAGGATTTCTTCTCTTCTCCTAATGTAGAACTTTAAAAGCAAGAAGTACCTTGTTAATAGCACAACTGGGCAGGCGGCCACATATGTTCCATGGACTATTTGTATGTTTAGATTATGGTGAGAGGTGTTTCTCAGGTATTACATCTATGTTTTAGCTACGAGCTTTATGATATGAAATCTTGATGGGAAAAGATTTTATACGTGGAGTCAGAGATTGGATGTTGTAATAATGAGATGGGGGATGGGAAGGGAGAGATTTTAGTGAGTTGATTTCGGTCAAGGTCAGATTTCTAGGTGTTTTCATATGAAACAAGAAGTTCGCGACGTGGGCATTTTGTGTGGTGCTACTTCCCCGGTCTGCTGCTGAATCAGAACATAGCAGGTCTGTGAGCTTAGAAAGCTGATTTCATCTTTTTTTAATGCCTTCAAATAAGTAAAAATTAGCTTTTTCTTCATTTTTAGCTGTTTTTGAACTCTGTATCCATTTTTGTGTCGCCTGCCCTCTAAGCAGGAAGACACATAGGGATCATTGTGTCATGGTCCCCGCGAACAAACGTTCGGTGAGGGGACTATAAAATGGGCCGTCCGTATGTCCGTGATAAAAAATGTTAACCCTGGAACATTGGTCATATCTTTTTTCTGGATGAGCTAGAGTAGCCAAAACTTGGGTTATATTGTAGGTGGGGAACCCCCCTACTAACCATGTATCATAACCCCAGGGGTCCCCTAGGTCTGTCGGGGTGGGGGAATGTCCGTATTATGTATGTCCGTGATAAAACATGTAACCCTGGAACATTGGTCATATCTTTTTTTCTGGAGAGCTAGAGAGCCAAAAACTTGGGGATTTGTAGGTGGGAAACCCCCCTACTAACCATGTAATTCATGCCCCCAGGGTCCTCCCCTAGGTCTGTAGGGGGTGGGGGCAAAGTAAGGGAAAGGTCAACATTACCAGAAATGTCAACATTGTGACCGATGGTGTACGATTTATTGGGTTCCATGAGGCTACGGTGATGTATAACTTGGTTGGAAAGAAAGCAGGTTGATGAGTTCGCGACCCCGCCTTATCGATTTGGTGTGTAAAATATGCTAATTAAGTATCTAATTTGAATAATTTATGCAAATTTTACTTCGCAAGGCTTGTGTACAGTTTTCTGGAGTTCCCGTAAGTGTGTATAATGATGTAACTTGGTGGAAAGAAGTGGGCTGAGAAGTTCTCAACCTGATGATTTTGGGCGTATTTCAGGTAAATAAGATATCCAAATGAGCTAATTGATATGCAAAATATCAACGTCAAGGCGAAGGTGGAGGGAGGCCCAAGTATACCACACCAAAGTATTAACTAGTCGTACCCATGTTTACTTGAAAGGTATTTCCTTGTTTTTTAGTTTGGTTGTTACACGCGTGGTCCGTCTTTTGGGTTGCAGCCTGTTACATTTATTAGAAAATGTGAAAATACGATGTTTCGCCCCTTGATAGATTTCGTTTGGGTCCCAAATTTCAAATGTGGTTACATGATTTTTTTCAAAAATAGTGTTGCCAAATTGAATAAATTATCATATTTTACTAAATTTAGTGAATTTTCAGGGATTTTTGCATGATGAATTTTAAGATTTCTGGAGTCATTTCACCAAAGGTAACAATTTTTTTCGAGCTAGTGGTGGCCAAAATTAAGAGTGGACCTGTGCAGTTTTAGTTGTCACTTAGTGATCGCGATATTCGGCGGGGACATATTTTACGCATCGCGTAAATACGAGTTCGCCTTGTTGTTGTTGTTGATGTCTGTTGATGTCTGTTGTTGTAAAAAAGGGTTAACATTTGCATGTAATACCCTCATACTTTGATGGATTTAAACCAAACTTGGGTCACAGGTGCAACATGGCATCCCCCATTTGTTGATGAGGTCAAAGGTTACATAGGCTGAAAATGTAAAATTGACCTCATTTGAAAAGTTGAAGTTCAATTGGAAAACATACTTGGTTTATGGAGTTTACATGCAAGCCCTCATTTGTTTGAGGTCCAAGGTCACATATCAAGGTCAAAGGTCATGTTAGGCCTATCATTCACTAACCGTGATGGCAGGCGACACAAGCGGTCCGAGGACCAATGTATTTTTATGCTAGACTTAAGCTCTTTTCACCTTTTTTCAGCTACTTCTTCAAAACCCCGCTCACAGGTCTGCAAAGGGATTACTTTGGTACTATGTGTGTGGCCGTGTGTATTCCTACTCTTGTATGCATTGATCAATTAACTTCATACTCCATCTGAAGAACCACTGGCCCAAGACCCATATGAACCCTCTGTTGACCCCATGTGCCCTATGACCTCATTTGCAAACCACAATGACAGAAGACACATGTTCTGGCTGCGTAATGTTTTTTTAAGGACACAGACAGATGTCTTAAATTGTCTTTGGATTTAAGCTCTCTAATATGAGACAATATTACAGAGTATGTTGCATAGTAAGATTTCCAAGATTTTTGACAGCAGAAATCGTACAAGTAAGTTTGTTTTTTTAAGAGAAAAAATTTCTAAAAATCTCAGATCTGTTGTCCATGCTAGTAAGATTTTTGACTTTCCAATATTGGTATGATATTGTTGTTGCACAAGTGATAAGGGGGCACAAATCCAATATCATGTCATAGTGAATGGGCAGTCAAATATTTTTATCAAAATCTGGCATCCACTACTCAAAATACTGGACTACCCATTCGACATGAAATGAAAGTGAGTGCACTAAATGAGATTTCAGTATTAAAGGTGCGTGTTCCGATCGTCTTTGGGACCCCCCTGATTTTCACGGAAGTAGTATTGATTTTGATATCAGATGAAAGGCCACATTTTCTCATTGTCATCCTGAAATTTGAGCCCTCAAATCCATTTCATTCCCAATATATAAACAAAAAAATGCCAAATTAGTGGTTAACCATCAATATTGGCACAGTATTGAATAGGGCTTTGCAATATGCATTATTGCCTCTACCATCAAAACCGCAAGTTTGTTTCCCATGGTATTTGATTTTGATAAGGCGTATGTGCAAGTGTCATTCTCTCGTAGCAAGTAGAGAACACAATAGACATAAATCAGAACAAGCACCTTTAAGTGACATTTACATAAAAGAAATTCACATGCTTTGATATCGCAGACCTGCCTCTTAACAGTTGGCCTTTATTTCTCTTTCTCTCTTCTTTTTTGCAGGAGCTATGTATTTTTCTTTCCAAGTGAAGTTTTTTGTATCAGACCCTAGTAAACTACAAGAAGAATATACCAGATATCAATATGTGCTGCAGCTTAGAAAAGATCTCTTAGAAGGAAGGTTTGTATTTGTAAATGCTTAACAGATGCACACACAACAACAAACTGATTATTTAGCATTGTTTTAATGGGATTAGTGTTACTGGGATTATGCATTGTCTAGCCTGAAGTATGAAGTGACAACGCGCGTATATCCAGTGCCACCTTTCAGCTGCAGTGCGATTTAGAGAATAAAGGTATGATTTTGGGAACCGTTACTCTCTTTACGACGAATTGAATCCAAGGCGATACCATTATTTTAAGTTGAAGAACGAGGCCGGAGGCCGAGGTCTTCCACGCAAAAATAATGGTGTCGCCTGATTCAATTCGTCGTAAAGAGAGTACCGGTTCCCAAAATCATACCTTTATTCTCTTTCTTAAACAGCTTTATCATTTAAGGTCATCTTTAACCCAATTTCTCGATACTTTACGGCTTAAATACAACAAGAAAGGACTGCCACCACCCAGTGACAACAATCGAACAACCCGTTGAACGCAACGATCATACGCAATGAGACGCGAGGTTGGTAGGCACGTGCGAACGTAGCAAAATAACATCAATACGCAGCGCGTACTCCCTGGGTTCAATTAAAAGAATTGAACCCAGGCAGGAACCAATGAAATTGCATACATTCTCACAGCTGTTTAAGAATATGCTTTTACTATGTGTGTGCTGAAAGTCGGTACAATGTATACACCCGCGTTGTTACTTTGTACTTCGAGCTAGACAGAGTATAGTGTCCCCTATTTTGTTGAGGTGGAGTGCTGCAGAAAAGCCTGCCTAATTCTATAGTCCATTTCTCTACCTCCATGCAGTGATGTCATAACCTTGACGCAGCTTTTACGCACGCGTCAAGATATACTGTCTTTGTGCGCGGCCCGCGGGTGTAAAAACGCTGTTGCTTTAAGCCAGCATGCGTGGTTTACTGGTGCGACCATCAATTCTCGCGTGGAACGTCATGCAACGGAGGTAGGGAAGGGAAATAACAACTAGGAGTTGTTTGCAAAACTTACTATCCCTGTGCATTGGTCCTTACATAATAGACCCGTGATTACTTCTGTATGGTGCGTCAGATAAAATTGGGCCAATCAGGCATGACATAGTATCTACATGGATTTACGAATGAGTTTTGTAAATGAACCTTTGGATGTTATAATTATCTTGTTGGTAGGTAATGAGTTATAGGCCCAAACAGGTATATTTAATCCCATAAGCCCTGCCGATTAGTCACATTGGAACTTATGTGATTTTTGAGCCAATCAGCAAAATGGTAAGAATGATAGTAGGGCTGAGAGGGCTAGTGGCTTTAAATATTGTAAGCATTTCAATGGTTATGAAATAGATTAGATAACGTAAATAGCCTATTAGAATTGTGGAAAGACTGGTAGGCTAGTGGGGGTTGTTAGCATGTGGAGTGTCCAAGCAAGGGTGTGATTTGGTGCTGGCCTATCTCCTTAAAGGCTGACTCGAGATTTTTGAAATATCTATGTTAGTATGTTTATTTAAAATAGTCAAATAGAACTAAAGAGTCACATAAAAGTACCCAATTCTAAAGTTTGAGGATTGAATCAGATGTTTGTTTGTCAGTAGTAACCATTAAGTGTGCACACAGTGCCAAAGGATACTGTGTGTAACAAAAATCCAGGATCCGGAAGATTTATACAAAGCTGTAAATTTATATATGAGAGTTCGATTTGAGGCTTAAGCTTTCACACAGTGTATTAGTATACGGAAGCAAGGCCTATGTATAATTGCAAAAAAACACAATTTGTTTGAAAAATGAGGGCGTCCTCTTTGGGATCTCGATTCGGCCGTTTAAAAGAAACTGTTAGGTTTGTTAATCTTGGATTAGAATTTTTTTTTAATTTTCAAATACTTTAAGAAAATTATATTTTACAGTGTTAACATCAGCCACCTGTACCTTCAGAGAAGATAGGCTGTGATACAGTTCCTGGCAAGGACAGAATGTCAAACGTAGGATTTCTTGAATAATGCTGCAACCATGTGGACCTTTATTCCGTAGTTTATTTTAGGCTAAATGCAGGGCGAACTCAATCAATCCATTTTCTTGATTTTTTTACCCAGAATTGGAATTCAGCCGTGGTTAAATTGTGCTCAAATTTCAGTCCCCAATTTGGCGGGCTTTTGGATTGCTTTGAAACATGTTAATTTCCTTGTCGGTTGGTTGTGTTAACAGGGCAGTCATTCAACCATAGCTTGGTAACACTACGCTAGCTCCATGTACGTGCTGGATAGAGCTAAGTAAGTAAACATGTGCTTCATCGTGTGTGACAGATCTGACAGAGTAATTTAACAGGCCCATTTGTTAAACTGAGGATGATGATTGCCACATAATGGCTGGCTTCCCAATTTAAAGAGCAGTGTGTTATTATAATGCATATGAACGTTGTTGGGACAAAATTCGAAAAGTACGGTATCCAGGAAATAAGGCTTTTAAGCAGTTTGTGGAAATACATCACAAATGTAGTCTGCAACTTGTGATTCTTTCAGCAGGTCTTTAATTAGGATGTTCCTAAATCTAGTACCATGCCAGCAAATAACTGTTGAAACCAAGGAGCCGTACAATTTTTAATTTAGTCTTCAGTGTGCATGGCCATGGTTTGAATACGTTTATTGATCAAGCAATTTGTAGAAAGTGTTTTTCTAGAGAAGTGTTTTAGCAAATACCTGTTCAGTCTGCTAATCAACCGGTCCAATGGAAATCATTGTGACATGACCAAAATTAAATTTGACACTGCAGGAAAGAATGATTGCCAACAAGATATTGAATGATCTCTTCTCCCCCGCTAATACTTAAATCCATAATTAAAATCAAACAAGGCAACATAATCACCTATAGACATTATTACTCATTGTTTATTAGGTGCGGTTTTGAGGGTGATACGGATTATATCTAACGAGGAGGGTCTTATCGACCGAGCCCATATACAGTATCGAGACTAGATATAATCCGTGTACCTCAAAAACTCACCTAATAACGATATTATCATACCCAAGAAGAACAAATAGCACAAATATGGCCTGAATTGGCAAATTATAAGGTGTGATTCAAAAAACAAAAATACTTTCCGGCAAAAATTGGATACTGTAGGCGATAATGTTGTTTTTAAATGAGGGCAAGGATGATTGAATTTTCTAGCGACAAGAATCTTTGAAAATAACAGCCCGAAAAATCATCTTTTTGATTCACAAAACATAATTATGATCTATTTAAAGTCTTCTAGTGTACCTTGTGAGGCGATTATGCTAAAATCTTGTTCCAACTCGGTTCAACATGCTGAAAATAGCCAAAGAACTAGAGCAGGATTTACATAAAATGATAGGGTGCAAATTTTCGGATTTTTTTGTGTCATGATGCTATGGTCACGATGCGCAGTTCCTAACTGACATGATACGGACGTTGAGACGCACTCCCAAGCAGGGTGATACGGATGATCTAGTCAGTAAATTGAGGCGAATATCCAAGAAAAATCAAGGGGATCTACATGATGGTAAGATAAAGGGCTGTACTGCATCCTTATCTTCCTTAAAACCTAGGCACTTGTCTTGGGCCAATTGGAAGAGTTTGTCCTATCTATCTTGCGAGTGATCAAATCTCCTGATTGTTCTACCATCTTTCTTACATACTTCTGCTGGCAGGTGTTTGCCAAAATAAAGTATGGCCAAACGCGGTAAATGGGGGTCGGAAAGTCAACCCAAATCGCTAAAAAAGTCACCTCTTTTGGGTAACAATGCCATAAGAATTTAAGTAGACCACAGAATATTTGAGATCAGGTAAATTCATTACTTTTAGTTAACATTTTGTTTGCTGAAAGGAGCATAAGGGAGTCTGGGGGTTGTTTGAGTGTTGGTGGGATTTGTTTCTTTAGACATGTAGTACTTCATGCATGCGTTGACGATAATCACCCTTTGGTCACCGATTTACCTCTAGCCCAAACTGCATCGAGGTATATAAAGATGAACCTTCTCGTAACCCCATTGCATGTGATGCCATTTGCAAACCACAATGGCAGATGGCCACAAATGTTCTGGAGAATGCTGCATTTTTTAAATACACAAAATACAGGCATGAAAATAAAAGAAAAATACCACAAAACAGACTGTGGCAACCTTTTGAAAAGGGCACAATAGAGTGAGCAAAGAGTGTTAGTTATTTTTAACGCATGTATGAGAAGTTTAAGCTATAGAGAAGATACACAATTAACATACCCATTTGTATTGATACCCGCCATCAGAATTAACTGTTCCTAATCTCCTTCCCTGAGAAGATATTTTAAAGACTGACCAAGGTTAAAATCTTAGCAAGAACCCAGTCTGTGAATTCATTTGATTTCATAAAAAGTATGAAAGAAATACTCAATATTTTCTGTAAGACACAAAATAAAATATTTTTTAATTTAATTTGGGGGGGAAAAAAAAAAAAAACAGCCAGTCTCACAGAACGTTGATATAAAATGAGGCCAAAACTGAGGGTCTATACAATATTGGTATTTTACACCAAAAAAAGTGTGTAAATCAGTGGCATCATTTTGTTGAAAACCAGTATGATGCCATAAAACTGTATTGTCTTCTTGTGCGCCCCCAAAAAGTTTCTCTTGGTCATGAGTTTCCGTTCATTGAAGTATCGGAGGTTAGTTGCACTATCCAGATGGTTCATATTTCCCTGTACTAACTGGAATAACAAAGTATAAACAAACCAAAAACCTCAATCATAGCAAAATCAAAACCAACAATCGCAACAAATTACGTGTGAGAAGAGCTTGATTTTCAACAAATTTCTATCTTTAATTGCTATGTATAGAGGAACTTCCAAGTTGAATAAATATGGGAAGTGATAATAATAATAATAGTAAGTGAGATTATCTTGCATTGGATCAAGTAGAAACCAAAGTATCTAATGCCATAAAGAAAAAGTGGTTTTCCTCTCAAAAGGACATAACACTTTCCAAACACTTTCCATGCTATAAGTATACATCTTGAGTTATAGGACTCCCAAAGAGATACCTCTTTTTGCAGCAATCAAGTTAAAACAATAACAGCACATTTTTTTGAAGAGTGCGGTCAATTTTCCAAATATTTTGAGATTTTTGCACAGTTGCATTGGTAATTGGCTAGTAAACTATACCTGTGAATGGTAGAGCTAGAAGTTCTCACTGTGTTGCAAAAGAAGGAATTTTGTAATTAGAATAATTAAAGGTGCAACGAGAGATTTTTGAGGCACCCAAATATTGTGTCATAATAGTAATTTCATATAGACACTCAAAAGATTTCTTACCTTATATTTGGCTACAGAAATGCCTTAAAAGAAAGGAAAACGGTGATTCTGATTTGCTTTTATTTCAATTTTCAATATAAAACATAGGTTGAATATCGTATTTTCTCCTATACGAAATTAAAAATTTCAAAATTTTCATACCAAAAAACATTTCTTAGCTTAATCCTTTCAGTTGAGGTTATTTTTGATGGAAAGCTTTACAACAGATCAAAAAAAATCAGTACTTTTGATTTTTTAGGGGTGCCTGATATGTGAAATCTCTCGTTACACCTTTAATATCAGAGATCTCCAAAATAATTTAACAGCTGCTAGAAACGTCCTTCTAATATGAAATAGCTGGGAAATTGCGCCCATGTACGTGTCTATGCTCGTCCATTTGAGGTGGCACTGTTTTATAATTTGGAGTTAGCAGCTCCGCCTCCAAATTACGATCTGGGATCCTGATTCTAATTACAAAATCACTTTTATGACAAATAAAAAAAAAAAAAAAAAAAAGCACCTTTGTGATCGGGTTTTTATACAACCCATTCTCTTATCCAGAATTACTTGCTTTTGCTTTGTCAATTTGTATGTATTATATATTTATCATATTTCTGTTTCTGTATTTTGCAAGTAATTCAAATAAATATTATCTTGAGTTATAGGACTCCCAAAGAGATACCTCTTTTTGCAGCAATCAAGTTAAAACAATAACAGCACATTTTTTTGAAGAGCGCGGTCAATTTTCCAAATATTTTGAGATTTTTGCACAGTTGCATTGGTAATTGGCTAGTAAACTATACCTGTGAATGGTAGAGCTAGAAGTTCTCACTGTGTTGCAAAAGAAGGAATTTTGTAATTAGAATAATTAAAGGTGCAACGAGAGATTTTTGAGGCACCCAAATATTGTGTCATAATAGTAATTTCATATAGACACTCAAAAGATTTCTTACCTTATATTTGGCTACAGAAATGCCTTAAAAGAAAGGAAAACGGTGATTCTGATTTGCTTTTATTTCAATTTTCAATATAAAACATAGGTTGAATATCGTATTTTCTCCTATACGAAATTAAAAATTTCAAAATTTTCATACCAAAAAACATTTCTTAGCTTAATCCTTTCAGTTGAGGTTATTTTTGATGGAAAGCTTTACAACAGATCAAAAAACAATCAGTACTTTTGATTTTTTAGGGGTACCTGATATGTGAAATCTCTCGTTGCACCTTTAATATCAGAGATCTCCAAAATAATTTAACAGCTGCTAGAAACGTCCTTCTAATATGAAATAGCTGGGAAATTGCGCCCATGTACGTGTCTATGCTCGTCCATTTGAGGTGGCACTGTTTTATAATTTGGAGTTAGCAGCTCCGCCTCCAAATTACGATCTGGGATCCTGATTCTAATTACAAAATCACTTTTATGACAAATACACATTTTTGAGCATTGTCGTTCACAGGTATAGTTAACTTTTACTTGACATTTACCATCACTCCTGTGCAAAAATCTACAATTTTGAGAATTGGGGGTGCTCTTTAAAAACTTAGCCATTAATGCTTTAAATAAACAGTTTACTGAATATTGTGGGGTATTTACCTGTGGGTTGTATTGGCTCTGTGTTGAATTTGAGTCCCAGGAGGATACATAAATAGAACAGACTTCCTTCTTTGTATCCAGGTTCAACCTAGGACCAGTAGGGTCTATGGTTCAAGCCAATTGGGAAAAATAATCAGCGCAAATACAGTGAAGGATGATTGTAGATGATGTCCATGTGTGTGAAAGTGTCAATTTAGTCATAATATGTGCATGAGGAGGGAAATGGGAAACCACTGATAGTCTTTGTAAAGTTGTGCATTAGAGGTTCACAGCTCTTGGGGGGGTTCTCAATACAAATTACCACAGACATCTGTCACATTTTCAGCCTTCTGGTTTATCAATGACCCTTTTTTTCATGCTAATTTTGGTATAGCAATGGGTCGTTTTTTCAAAATTTTCTCAAATTTGTTGGAAAATTAGTCACATTTTCTCAATCAGAAATCAAAATTTTCTAAAAAATTGTTGGAAAATTAGTCAAATTTCCTCAATCTGAAGCAAAAATTGTCCAAATTTGCTTAAAATGTCAAAATTTTTCCTTTTTTGGCAAGAAATGGTATAGCTATGGGTCCTACTTCCAGAGTCTCGGAGGCACGTCCCTACTCAAACCAAACTTAAGAACTCCCCCGGGCTCTTGGCATAGTTTGTGATTCAAGCCACTTGGCAAAATAATTAGTGTGAATACAGTGAAGAATGATTATAGATCCATGTCCATGTGGTGTGAATGTGTCAATTTAGTCATATTCATATGTGCATGAAGAGGAAAATTATGATAGTCGTTTAAGTAGGATATTACGGATTCACAGCTCTTGGCATAGTTGTGGTTCAAGCCACTTGGCAAAATAATTAGAGCAAATACAGTGGATGATAGTGCAGATGTTGTGTGTGTGATGTGTTAATTTAGCTCTATACTGTGCAAGTGAAGAGGGGAATAGTGATACTCAATGAGTTAGTATTTAAAGGGAAAGAATATTGTTTGTATACATGTATGGCAAAAAAAAAAAAAAAAAAAAAATTTTCTCAAATTTGTTGGAAAATTAGTCACATTTTCTCAATCAGAAATCAAAATTTTCTAAAAAATTGTTGGAAAATTAGTCAAATTTCCTCAATCTGAAGTAAAAATTGTCCAAATTTGCTTAAAATGTCAAAATTTTGCGGTGAAAATGGCAAATTTGGATTAAATTTGGCCCAAAATTTCCATCTCTGGTATATCTATGGGTCCTTTTTTGGCAAGAATGGTATAGCTATGGGTCCTACTTCCAGAGTCTCGGAGGCACGTCCCTACTCAAACCAAACTTAAGAACTCCCCCGGGCTCTTGGCATAGTTTGTGATTCAAGCCAATGGCAAAATAATTAGTGTGAATACAGTGAAGAATGATTATAGATCCATGTCCATGTGGTGTGAATGTGTCAATTTAGTCATATTCATATGTGCATGAAGAGGAAAATTATGATAGTCGTTTAAGTAGGATATTACGGATTCACAGCTCTTGGCATAGTTGTGGTTCAAGCCACTTGGCAAAATAATTAGAGCAAATACAGTGGATGATAGTGCAGATGTTGTGTGTGTGATGTGTTAATTTAGCTCTATACTGTGCAAGTGAAGAGGGGAATAGTGATACTCAATGAGTTAGTATTTAAAGGGAAAGAATATTGTTTGTATACATGTATGGCACCCCATATAGTAGTAATTTAAATCTCTCTCACCCATTTTCTTTCTTCCAATTAAGTATTAATAGACCATTTGCACGATCCCCTAATGCATCTCGTATTGTGCCCATTTCCATCCGGGAACTTGTACCAGCCTCAAGTGACTAAAAACATACGGTTACGAGCGTAAAGAAAATACCAGAAAACTTACCCTATCTGTGACGTTGCACTATAGTTGTGTAATCGTCCAGCAGGTGACAAGTAGGGCACAGTTACGATCGAAATTATTGTGTGACAAGTAGGGCACAGTAGGGCACAGTTACGATCAAAATTAATTTTAGGCACTGTTCGGCGACGCGAACGAACAAGAATTTTTTGTAAACTCTGGTACAAGTTCCCCGATGGGAATGGGCACAATACGAGATGCATTTCGGGGATCGAGCAAATGGTCTATTAGCTGTTCAGGGGTGCACCCATTTAGGAGACAACTTCAGGATATAGTGTGCAGTGCACACTTCCAGCTAAATGCCCAGTAGTAGTAATTTTTTTGGGGGAGGGGAACATTTAACCAATTTTGGTCCAAAATTGCTGATTTTTATTTTTAGCCTAAAATCACTAGTTTTTGATAAAAGTCAGTCATTTTTCTTCTGGCTGTGGGGAGGGGCAAAATTGGGGGGGGGGGTTCCACTATTCCCCCGGCACAACCACTGAGTAGACTATTACTTCATAGTCCAATATTGTAGGCTTTTGCAGCCAAGAAATCCCAGTTTAGATGTCGCCTTTGGTTTAGAACGGGGAAGCAAAATCTTGATGAAAATTGCTGATTTTTTTATGTGATAAGGCAATATAATTTTCTTATTCCAAAACTTGGAGCAGAAGAATAACTCCACACTAAGGGTTACTTCTGAATTTTTATATATGAATAACGAATGAGGACGAGCTTGTATGTGGGTCATGGGAAAACCCTGTCCTGACTCACCTCGAATGCCTAATCAGTTCTTGTGGTTTGTGTCTTTACTGATGTAATCTACTTTGATTCCTTATGGTGAGTTGCTCAAATTGAAAGAGGCTTTACTGTCGTTGTCTGCAATATTGTTTGATTTCATAACAGTCCTCTTTCTGATACACTGTTCAAACATTTGGTCAATTTGCAAAGCTGCCCATGGTACCATTCTCACCTAATTGTGGTCTTGTGGTTTTCTGTAAACCACACACACAAATGCACACAACATTTTCAGAGATTTAAAGGTGCATTTTGTGATCCACAGCCTTGTTCCCCCCCCCCCCAAAAAAAAACAAGTTGAGATTTTTATTTCATCTGAACTGTTGCCCTAAGTATAGTATGTGTCCCTATCTTATGTGCAAATTTGATCTGGTGTAGAAGAAATTTGTAATTTTGTATTTTTTGGCTGTAAAGTACAAATGGAGTGTAGAGGCAGTATAAAGTGTACAGCAGGAGAAGGAATTTGACTGTGTGTGTGTGATGAGTATTGTGTGTTTGTCACATACTGAGGTGCTGGGACTCTGCTCTTCTGTTATTTTAGTGCAAAAATAATTAAGAAAAAAGATCTTTATGCACCGTATACTGCATAGACTTTATGTACCTTATACTGCATAGACTGTAGATTCCACACCACTAAATAGATTTGGTCTGGCACCCTCTGGCCGAAAAGTGTTTGTGGAAAAAGCTTAAAAAGAGTGACAGTTAAATTAAAATTGAAAAATAGTAGAAACTGGAACTTCCTGGGCCATATTTTGTGTTAGAAATTATTTTAAAGATAAAATCAGCACAATATCAAGACAAAAAGGTGTGTGAGGCTTACTACTGAGTAATTACAGTACTAATTTTACACCCACCCCATAGGAATACTTTGACTAGAAACCACAGTTTCAGAGGGATCGGAACTCATCGTTTTCTTCATGCTTCAGTAGCTCGAAAAATCTGTGGTCAACTTATGGATTCTTCTTGCTGAATGGGATGCTGAGGTCTAGTAGTCCAAGGTAATGCATAATTTAAGCAACTGAGTCGCTTCGTTAATGAGAAATTTACGTTTTAATTAGGGCTATTTTGTACATAAACCAATGGCAATTTATTTGGTAGTGTGCAACCTGTAGGATTGACCAAGTAAGGTATACCGACTGGGTGTGGGTATGTGTACCTTCCAGTGTCAGAAAAATTCAAGCCTATTCAGAACTCTTTTGATAGGGAATACAGGAAAATTATACAAGCAATCCTGGGTGCAGCAGTGTTCACTGGCACGGTAACAATGATGACTCAATTGTTGGCAGTGTTGACTACTTGCCAATTGTTCCTGAGTGTCAGGGATAGCTAGCCTGAGAGAACATTAATGCTAACTGAAACTGTAGAATGTGGCTCTCTCTAGTGTCTAGGCAGTAATCGTAATCCCCCATCTAAACTGAAACCGTAGACCCAAGTTCCCTCTTGTGTCTTGGGCTGTAACCGTGCCTCTCATCTAAACACAACTAAGTGAATGTAATTAGTGGGGTATTCCACAGCTCAGGGTGCTTGCAGGGACATGCAGAGATCACCGTGCTTATTCATGACGATTGAGAGTTCGTAGACATGTATGTTAAGTTAGTGACCATCCTTTTTGGAAAACTCCTTTACATTGTAAAAACTATGTAATACTTAGTAAACATTTTTTCCCAAGAAAAAAATATTTTTGTGTGTAAAATTTTATCAAGAGCTGATATTGTACCCTTAACAAATTGTTTGTTCTCAATTATTTGGTCACTTGAAAGTTATGACAAATTTGGTAAAGACTGTCAAAACCGGTTTAGCTGCTTTCTTATTGTTTCACAACCCACAATGCCTTTTCATTGTCTGAATGTGGCCCAACTTGGAATTCAAGTGTCCTTTCATTTAGTTCTAAAGCTCTCTCTGGACTGGGTGTCCAAAAGAGGTTGGGATAAGGACACTGTTTAGAGAGAATATTTACTCTACCTTCAGACTCTAGAGAAATTTGCAAAAAGAGAGAGTGCTAATATTTTAAAGAATTTGCAAAAAAGAGTGCTTATATTTGAAATATTTATACTATAGCTATTTATGAATTGACTGCTACAATTACACCAGCTCTATGTGAACAGTTTCTTTGCAAAAAAAAAAAACATTCATTTTTCCATAAGTTTAGATATTGGTACAAATAGCCAATTACGTTTTTGCAACTTCTGACAATAACTTAGTCATTTCGTCTTGAAATATTGAAAGTAAGGTTTTAATACAAAGCCAACATTATGCACAAGACATTGGTGGCCTTATCTCAATTTTTTTAAAGTGGCATTTATGTTTTTTTTTGCAAATGAACTCTTCATGTTCTGATCCAAAGGAATAGCTAGCAAATTGGGATATTCATAGGCCTGTAATGAACCCAATTGAAATGCAACCCACTTTCTCTAAATATAATATAATAGATATAATATAAAATGGGTATATGGAGTAGGCAGGAATTCCTGATCAAAATCCTTGGCTCAAGCATTACACTCATACCTTTCCTAAAGCTATAGTTTGATCAGGTGGGAATACCCTCATATCACAAATATCCCATCTTGTGTGCACATCTTGTGTTCACATAGGTATGGCATGCATATGATATTCACTGCACCTCTACATGCATTTCTTGATCTGTTCTTGCTGCTAACGGGCCCGTCCATTTAGCACTGACCACTCTCGAACATCAGACGATCAATATTAGTATGTTTGACAATAAGTAGTCGATGTACATAGTATTTGGGACAAATATGCTAACGGGGCTGAAGTGTATGTAAAGCTTGTTGCCGTTATTGTCCTTGTCTGCCAGCTCGTTGCCTCAAGTCCCCGAGTCCCCCAGCTGTAGCTAATATTGATTACCTCCTTCATAGGACAGACATGTTGTTTCCAAAGCCCTAACTGTAGTGAATCATTTCCTAAACTAGTCATGATTTTTGACAAATTTCCAATGACCCCAGTAATCCTGACAGCTTTCGAGAATCCCTGGCTTGTCCTAATCAAAACATGTTGCCTGTAGCCTCATCCCCTTTGCCAAAATACAATGACCTATAAAGGCAGGTATATTTGGAAAACTCATGCCATGCATTCTGGGTATTAGAAATTATACCCAGCAACCACTGGGTGGATTTACTTTTCAGTTCAGTGATATAGAAGGTCATTGAACTCTGGATTGACAATTGAGGCTACAAGGGTAGCAGTGCGATGACATCAGTGGTTCACTGTTGGTATAAGCTATGCTGTCAAGGTTTCTTGTCTGTTGTAAAACATCCTAAAACCAACAATAGCAATTGGGCATTTTATATCTCGGTTATAATGTTCAGAAAAATTGATATGAACGCTGGATGGGATTGAATGGTATTCAGTATTTTTTATGATTTCTGGAAACTTTTCCCTGTCAGTAATGGCTAGAAGAACCCAGTAAGATATGTGTTTGCAATATGATTGCATGATGGTATTTGACTGGTCACTTAAAGGTTATATCACGTTATATCACGTTATATAATGTAATGAGCCAATTTGAGATATTGTAAGACTTCAGGAGGATAACATTAACCCCGAAGACATACATACATGCATTTTAGGAAACCCTTATTGAAAAGTACACATATTGAAAATCCCTGTTAGAATGTACAACCTGTCTCCACTTTGCACTGGCTTCCCTTGCACAGGCAGTAAACTGCTGATGTAGGCCAAACATTGTGTTAATATCAGTGTTGACTAACAGAGCCATATTGAAAAGACCATGCTGGCAAAACTCCAGAAACACTAGTGTTTGTCAAACACTTGTCATTTGGGAGCTATCAGAATTTGAAAAAAAGTGATCAAATTTGAAAGTGGGTGACAATTATAATATAACTGATAATTTGTTATAAGGTGGAACAATTGAGCAAAGGTCATATGTAGTGAGGTGATTTGTGCTACAGGGCTCAAAATCGGACATATACTTTAAATTTCTGTGCACTTCTAAGGATTTTTGCAGCAGTTACTTTGAACTGTGGAAAATTTAACTGAAAAGTGTCAATCTCAATGAAAATGATTTAAAGAGGTTGAAAATGGTGTTTGTTTGTTTGTGAAGTAAATGCTGATGACTTGTTTAAGATGTGAATTGATTGAGATTTGGGCCCAACTAAAGTTTCATGACAGTGGTCATAAAATGCAAGTTTTGACCTCTTAAAGGATTTTATAAGATTAAAGGTGCATTTTGTGATTCTAGCACCTTCTGTTTTATTCATGGTTCACCAGATATCCCTGAGAAAAGCTTATTCACAAAATTTTAGTTGATTCCGATCTTTCGGTTTTGTGTTGTGAGCAATTGCTTGTTCCTATGGTCCTGTAGGCTACTGTGCTGTAATTTCTGTCCGTTTACGGACAGACAATACAAAAGTGCGAATTTCTCACAGATACGACTGAATTTGCACGTAAGATTAGGTACACAAGGCTTACTAAGGCTAATGGTTCAGATGACATAAAAATCTCAACTTTTTTTTTTGGTATGTCAAGGGGACGAGGTTGCGGATCACGAAATGCCCCTTTAAGGCCATTTACAAAATAAAAGTATGTTTGTAAGACCCAGCAGTGTCTTAACCAGGAGTAGAGATTTTTGATACTGAGTTCAATTCCAAGCAAATTTAAAGGTAACACAGGTCTCCATAGTAGTGATAAACTGGTTAAAACAAGACTAGGACTTAAAGATCTGCAATTTATGGGTTGGACTAGGGAGGTTTATGGGGTTGGACTAGGGAGGTTACGGTGGGAGAGCGTGGCCTAGCGGTTAGGGTGCTTGCCTCTGGCGCAAATTTACCATCAAAATTCCCGGGTTCAAATCCCGGTGGGGTCGTGGCACTTGCTGAGATTTATTCTGGTACTATCAATTCTGGATTTGATCTGTATACCAGCTATTGATTAAATACAGAATACCGCTCTCCTCCATGGTTCACTTGGAATTGGGCAAATGGATCATGAAAGCATCCCGTCCTTCGGAGGGGACGTTAAGCCGTCGGTCCCGTGTACAGAGAGTCACAACTGTACATGTACATCGCAGTCAGTGTCGAATAAGAGTAGGGTGCAAACCCCTGACTGTTCCCAATCCGCCCCAGCCTCAAATAGCGGGCCATGTTAGGAGCGTCCGTATCATGGATACACGCGGCCCCGGATCAGCACACCAGCTGAATAAATCCTGACACCACCACAAAGCCATTACCAAATGACTTGTGGATACGAGCAAACAAGCAAACAAAGGGAGGTTATCAATACATTTTTATTGCTTAATTTAAGAAAGCTAAGAGTGGCACTAATGCATTAACAATATCTTACACAAGGCAGGATTTTGTTGCTTCTAGTCTAGTTTTTTGTGGACCCCTCATAAAAATATTATTTTTTAAGCTTTTCTTTAAAAAAGTGGTAGTTTAAAAAAAATCAATGTACAAGACTCCTGAGCAGAAATCCTAGCAAAACTTTGACACTTTCTGTGAACCCTTAAAAATTGCCAAATAGCTTGAAATCAACCCAAAATAACATTTGCAGCTGTGCATACACCTTTCAAATCAATGTGTGACCTGAAGGTGCTCTATATTGTCAACACCAATTGACATCATTTATGGATAGGTCTAGAAACCTCTTGCATGACAGTGTTTACATGTTCATTTTACCATAGTTTTCATTGTCAGATTAAAAAAATATTATATAAAACAGGATTTTTTGTTACCAAAATATGCATGGGTTGAGAAAAAGAACATTGCAGCAAGGGCAGTTTGCCTGTGTGGAAGTAGTGCTAATTTGTCAAGAAGTTCTACTGACTATGGCAAATAAATATCCAGACAGATCAATAAGAGAAATTGCAAAAAATCAATGTTATTGGGACAATCATTTAATGTACAAAAAGAAGGTCACATGTGTGTTAGAATCAGACCAGAGGTGTCTTGAAGATGCCTTTGGGATGTGAGAGCAGGGTGCTGTAGTTTGACATATTTTCTAAAAATGTAGGTGACTTTGGGGAAAGTATAGTTTGAATTAAATTTCTTGGTACATTTTAGAAGGTATGGGCATAGGTTTGAGAAAATGGAACTAGACTTAAAGCACTATGGAACTAAATATGTTACAATAAATGTAAACACTGCAAGAGGGTCATTACACTTCATTTTATTTCATTTTACTTGTCAGTTAAAAACAAATGGAAAATATATAAAAAAACCAAATAATTATGATTACAAGAACTGAAGTAGGGAAGTAATTCATGTGATCCTTGAATATAAATATATGTAACATTGTTGCCCATAAGTTTTAAACATTTGCACAGTTTTCTTCAAAAATTTGGAGTTTTCAGTGTCTTACCTTTACCAATAATCTTTTTTTTTTGCTTAATTTGCAGGTTACACTGTTCATATAATGTAGGAACGTTATTGTCTTCTTATATTGTTCAAGGTGAGTATGCACTAGAGATAATCCACTACATTAGCATTCAAGTGCTATGGTACCAAAGTTTTAGCTCAACATTCTAAAACATCTCATATTTCTGGACTGCATTTTCTAAGTTTTATTGGAAGTTATTTGTCATTTATACTAGAATGACAAAGCTTGTTATCTCAAATTAAGTGAAAATGTTTGGTTTTCTTGTAGCCCACATGCCACCATTAATATTGACAGTGTTGGTGTATTTGTAATAGCAACTTCAAGGAAGCACCACAACTAATTATGTGGTCCATAGACACTCTCATCATGTTATAAAGAAGATGTGTTTGGCCATTTCTCAGTTAAGTTTGAGATGACAAACTTAACTCAGACTATTATGTAAAGCTTTACGCAGCACATATCGCAACTGTATTCAATGCGTAGGATACATTTCAGAATGCCGGATGGGTACTGTGGAATACTTTGTTTAACTTCTTATGTTCATATTCTTATGTGTGGTATCATGTACCACACCCTAGTGTCTAACGTATAGCTTCTGCACAGTACACACTGAGGGATTTGCTATAATGTAGTTGCAGGATGTGTCTTCCTAAGTACAATAGTTATTAGGGGCAGAAATGTGCCACTCCACATAATACCCTAATGGCTACCTGTAGTTGCCCAGTAGGTTAGGAGAAGTTGATTATGGTATGGATAGTATTGGAGTGGACACACACCTGTTTCGTATCTACTGGACTGCTACTGTGTTGCTGTCTGGATAGTAGACAATTGAGGATGCTAAATATTCACTCTCAGCTTTGCATTATTTTAATGTTTGTAAAGGTTGACTCGACTCAGAGATGTTCAATGATGGCACACCCAATTTTCAAACAAATTGTGCTTTTTTGCATATACATGATGCTAGTCCATATACTAATGACCGTGTGAAATAACTAAGCTCAAATTGAAGTCCTTCACATAGAAAATCACAACTTTGTTATGAAATACCGGATCCGGCATTTTTGTTATACGCGATATCCCATGGCACTGTTATACTGTGCATAAATGTTTACTACATGAAAACAAAAAATCTGATTCATCTCTGGCTTAAGAATTAAGCATTTTTGGTGACTATCTTTGGTTCTAGATGACTGTTTGAAATTAATACACAAAAAATATATATTTCGAAATCTCCGAGTCAGCCTTTAAGGCAAATTGGAATCAGGCATCATTTTGATTTGGGCATCATCAAAAGCTAATATTATAAAACTATGTTCAACATAGAAGTACGAGTATATGCTAAAACATCTAAAAAAATTAAGCAACTATGAGATATGCCATATGCACTGAGCGCTGAAGTAACCATGATGGTGCAGACAGCTGCCGGCTGTATAGTGTCTGTCTATGTGGCAAAGAAATGCAGAATATTGGTGTGGAAGTGTTCATCTAATGACTACTCAATAGTAGCTATGCAACTTCTACCATGAAGAATTTTGCTGTGTGTAAATATCAACATGTGCACTCATAGTATCAGTATTGCCAGCTCCAGTTAACTGATAAGACAAGAAATCACTTTTCTTTTTGCCTATGGTCATCAAACTGAACACCTATTTATCTTTATTTTTGCAGCCGAGCTTGGAGATTTTGAACCTGAGGAGCATCCGTCGGGTTACCTATCACACTTCCGCTTTATACCAAACCAAACAGAGGAATTCACACAAGAAGTTGAGCATCTTCATAAATCACACTTGTAAGTGGGGAATCGCAGTATATCAATGAATATAATTAGGAATTCCGCTATAATGTTTTATTACCTAGATGACCTTTTCCAATCAGTACTGTGTTAGATCACCACTCCTTTTATCGGATTTTATTCATCAATTTCCTCAAGTAGGGCAATAACGGTTCCAGATGAATGACGCTGGGTCGTTTATAAGTCGCGCATCAACACTAGTTCCAAACTTCCTGGCATTAATGTTCATGGTAGGTGACAAGAACCTCAAAATGGACATTTGCCGCATTCCGAGTTTTGCTGTCGGAGCAGTGCTGGTCTAAAATAGGCAAACTCTGCTTACAGGAAATGATTTTGTTAATGATGAAAGAAAACTGTGGAATAAACTAGAAAGTACCTGGAGATTGAAATTTCTGTGGGAACCTTAGAATGAGAATAACGAGGACATCATGTTGAATGTTCCTGAGGAAGTGTAACCCGTATGTGCTCTGTGATTAATCAAGTGTAACTTTGATGACGAACAGATCCATGTGCAAGACACGCTTCTGGGAATGCGCTGAGCCAATCACACTGCAAGTGGAAAGCGATGCTTGTTTTGATTGACACACGGTTGTGTAAGTGCAAGGTCTGCTCTACAATAGCTGCCTTATGTCATGTATATAATATTATAGATTTGTAAACATTTCACAAAAAGGAGAACTACCTTTTTTAGAGAAAATCACAACCTAAAACGTGAGCATGAAATTTTCAAACTGAAATAGCCCAAACGAAGCTAGTCTTTGTGAAAGACCTCCCATATCCATGATCGCCGGAGGTGGGTGTTGAAGGCAAAGCCTTCGGCCGAGCGGAGCGAGGCGTCGTTGCGTAATAGGGATAGTTCTGTGCAGGCATAATGTGTCAATCAAAGTATTATGTGGTCATCATATGGGGATTGCACCTAGTAATTGATTTCTTGTGTCAAGATTATCTTTCAACTGAACCCTTTCTATAACCATAAGACAAATGGCCTACAGTAACATAAATGATGCTGTGAGACGGTAGTATCACATTTGTTTGACTGCAATGTATTCATTCGGTGCCTCATTATGCATTGCCCAATCAGTTCCTAGGAAAGGTTACGGACTATTTATCCCGAAAAATAAAGATATACAAAAGCCACAAAATAAATGTAGAAAGGCGATGTGGAAGAGACTCACCGTGTGAGGACGCTATACTACATCGTGTACAGGGACTGACGGGGACTGTAGGAAATAATAACAAAATAAAGCACAACACCTTGATATAAGGCTAAAACGAAGCCCAGTTGTGTTACATAAGATTTTCAATATGTTATTTGCATCAATTAGCCAATATTGTTAGAAGGGAAATAAGGCATAGTATTTACTGGCTATAGGCCTGCTACCCTGAACCCATAGATTGAGGAATGATAGGCCCATAGTCAGTATGAGGGAAAATAATGTGCCTTTCCCCTAATGTCAACAACTATACCCAACATTCTAGAGCAATTTTAGCTCAAAACTTGGAATTTGATGTTTTTGTTGATATGCTTCCATTCAAAGTAGAAAATATGCTTTGAACAAATCAGACCACATACCTTTAAGTTGTGGTTTATCAAAAAAGGTGACATGTTTATAATCAGAATGTGTTTTGAACCAATCCCAAAATGCATTGCATTGTTCCTGTACTGTACTGTACTAAACACATGCCAGTACTTAGGGCTAAAAAGTGTTCAAGAATTTAAAGACCACAAAACATTTCATTATCATGATAAAAATTCTACTGTAAGTACGATAAAGTACTACCACTTTTGTGGGTTAAAATGAGTGTAAAAGTCGGGATTTTTATGTGTTAAGAATAGGAATTTTGAAATCACATGACCTTATTGAGGTGAAATTTCCCAAAACTGATGCATTGTGGGATAGAAAGAAATTAATAGTAGGTTCATACTTTATTGGCATTATGTCTATACATCTGGCGGTGAAAAGCACTTTCAAAAGACTAGCATTGCCCGACGGTTACCGATGAAGTATGGATCCACCTCAAGTCGCTTGAGGAACATCTCAAGAGTCACTGACATAACTAGGCATGATAAATGCTTAACCCTTTGGTCCCTACAAGTGACTATACACCATCAGAGATCAACATTTTTCATTATTTATTGAAAAAATATCATAAATATGCATTTTCATGACTATATTTGGATTGTCATAAAAATGCATTAAAATGAGTCCAAACATGCCTAGTCTTATCAGTGGTTTTGAGATGGCTTCCCAAATGACTGAAGTGGAAGCCATCTCAAAAGCCGTTGACTTACAGTGCTTTTTTCTTCCTTGAATCAGTGATGTCAGTGTGTAATGCAATAGTTACAGCATTTAATCGCGAACGTTAATTCAAAGCGCTGAGGTACACATGTGCACGTATAAAGGTGGTGTGAAAATAAACATACAAAACAACTGTGTGAACGCATTGACTCAAGGAAAGTAAATGGAGTATAGTTTATAACCTATGCAGAATCTACAAGGGTAAAAGGGTTTAATCAGGGCTCTGACAGTGCTGTTTTGATGGTTCCGATCATGGGTTTCTCCCCCATTCACTAGGCACGGGATATCAGAGCCTCATGCCACAGCGCATCCATCGTCAAGGACGGCCCACTCTGTAGCAAGAAAAGGCGGTGCTGGAAAATATTTTCCAGCACCGCCTTCTCACCAGCACCGCCTTCTCACCTGCACCGCCTTCTCACCAGCACCGCCTTCTCAGAGAATGTGATTCACGCGTAATCGAATGTCATGAGTATCAAATCCAATCAGATCAGAAGTGTTTTTGTTACCTAACATCAAGCATGCAATAAGAAAATAAGCTACGCCTCTACAATGAAATTAAGAGCTAAGAAACAGACGTCTCATTTTAAAATGGCTGCGCCCATCATGACGCGTGTCTGGGAAAGGTGCCCCTTCCATTTAATCTATATTCCTTGGTTTAATATAAACTTGTGGAAAAAGGCATCTGTTGCAGATACTTTCGTGCACTGACACGATAACATGAATGACAATGTTACTTTGTTTTGATTATGTTTCCAACTGTAATTTCTCACCTTGCCTTTTGTTCCCTTTCCAGTGGTCAGTTACCGGCTGATGCAGAGTTTAACTTCCTCAACAAAGTAAAAAATCTTGAAATGTATGGCGTAGATATTCACCCAGCAAGGGTAAGGCATCACAGGTCTCTAGACCACTTCAATATAATTTTTGTGTCCCTGAACAAATATTGATGGGGACACTAACATGTCAGCATTTCTCTGTCTGTCTGCCTGCCTACCTGTCCGGATAAAGTTATGTGAAAGTTTTGGTGCCATTTGAAAAGTTGAAGCCCAATTGCAACCAAATTTGGGTCATTTATACAATGTGGGAATCTGCATATGTTAATGAAATCAAAGGTAGTATTCCAATGTCAAAAGTCATCTGAAGTCTTGCTTGTTGCTAGAAGGCACAAAAATAAATCTGGCATGAAAAAACTTCAACATTATTATCATAACCATGCTATCCCAACTCGTGAGTGGGGCACTATAACAGCGGCTTCAGACCTTCATTTATGAGGAGTTTCAATTGGCTCGGAGTTCTACATCTCCTCCTTAGAGGTCTTTCAGAGCTCACAATAAATTAAGCCTCCGTATTTCCTTTGAAAGGCCTATGTTTTTGATATGACATTAAGTAATAAGTAATTAAGCCCCTTGTTTTGAGCTCCTACATGAACTCGAATTAACTAACAGAGCTCTCTTATTTCCACATAAATGAAGGCCTGCGGCTTCCCTGCTTTGGTACGTGCTAAAATATAGGAATTCCACCAGCCTGGTGACTATTGCTTACTACTACCAATGAGGGTCTTAAATTTGTATCTTAATATTTCAGCTCATGTACCTGTCACAAACTAGAAACACTAAATGACTCTTAATGGTATCTATGAATTTTAAATCCTTAACTCCTGCATAATCTAAAGGATTTACAACCAGATCCTCCTTTTAAAATTAGATAAAATAACATACCTTTTTTGATTGTATCTCTTAAAAGTTTACTTTCACTTCAAATGGCAGTTATATTCCCCAGGTATGATCTCTATATAGGCTGATGTTTAATATATTTGCAAATGAAATTGAACTTTTTTCAACTGAAAATTTGTTAAAAATCTTTTTTTTTTTAGAATCGGATTAATATACTAGCTCACGACAAAGTTTTACTTAAATGTGCAGTTTTATATTCCATGAGATCTCTGTATAGGAAGGAGGTTTTTATTGTATCCAGCTGAAATGATGAATTTTTTCAATCAAAATTTACACAAAAAAGATTTAAGAATCAGGAGTAGTCCATTAAAATCTGTCAATCATTACGCCGGCTCTTTGAATTGAACCGTGTGAGAGTGTCAACAAAACAAAAATCAATGTCCATTGCATTCTCAATATACCTAACAACTTCAGTATTTGGCATAATTAATCAAATCCTTTGCATCTCCTGCCGGTATCCCCATGACTCATTCCACTTTAATTGTGTTAAGGAATAAAGCCCTATGATACGGGTAGCTGTGAAGGTAAAACTATATTCAACCCAAATTATCTTTTTTGTGTGTTGTTAGCTCCATGTTTCTCTTTTTTTAACTGAATTTATGCACATAATAAAGTGCATTAACTGACCTAGGTTTTTGTGTTACGATTAATTTCACTTGGGTTCTCGAAAAACCAGGATCAAATTGTAGATTGTGGAAAGGCCAGGTTAAGATTATGATTGATATTACATCCATGTCCAAAACTCATTTTCAAATTGCTGTGTTGTTTTGGAGCGATTTGAGCACACCATCCGTAATGGATTCTTAAAAAATGTAAATCAAATCTGGCCAGATTTTACCGGAAGCTGATTCATCAGTTTTATCCAATTGGAAAGAGAAACCAGAATTTGGTTAATAACTACTTTAGTAATTGTGATGACCAGGAACAAATGGCACCTTCCTTTGCTTTTGCTGTAGAGGAGCTTCAAAAAGCATATCAAAACTATACATGCATTATAGCTATAATTGGATGAGAGGTACGGTGTTGTGTGGTGGTACAAGGTCTTCCAAAGGAAAACACAATATTGCAACATTCAATTAACTATTCTATAACTCAGTTTGTTTATTCATTGAAAACCTGTATTATTATGTTTATCACACAATCAAGTCTCCCTTGTATCATTGGACTAACTTTTTTTCAGCCTATCATGTTTCAGCCTATCAATAGATAGCTTAGGCCATCAGGTAGAAGATTTTCTGTCAAGGCACGCCACTAACATATCAACTAGTCTTTTGTATCTGTGTGTCATTTCGTGAAAATCACAGTTAGGCAAGTATGAAATTGCTGGGGCTTCTATGAAACATGTTTTGATTTGAGTTCAAAATTGGTTTTTTTGGGGTTTTTTGTATGTTTTGCCCTTATTTTCCAAGGGACAATTAGTAGGAGGCATTTTTTTCATGCAGGCATCACTTGTCTAGCTGCTATGTTGTATAATACTAGCCTTGATAGTGCATTTGGCAGCCGAAAGTTTTCCCTTGGTTGGTCCCAGTGTGCTTCCAAATTACATGTTTTCTAGCTAGCCTAAGGGTCATGGACACACTCCGTGTCTGTTTGGTATAACAGCTCAGTACCTCTGGTCATACAGATGTGCATTTAGCCCAATATGCCTTGTACCATTATTTACACTGGTATAGAATAAATATAATGTAACATTTCTGTACATTTAAAAATGGTTTTATATATTTCTTCAAAATTTAACTTGTGTAATTTTCCCATAATAAAGCCAGTGCATTCACCCAAGCAATAGAATTTCTGCTCATTTATACTGGTCAGTCAGATGGTATAGCTTCTACCCCTATAAAAATCCAAATATTTTTTTCTCAATTTAAAATAAATGTCTGGAATTTCTTGGATCCACAAACCTTTCCTATGTATGTGTGTGTATGTGTGTGTGTATGTGTGTGTCCATGTCTGTATCCCAGTCTGTGCCTGTCTCTCTGGATGTTGCATGTGTGTAGGTGTGTGCCTATGTGTGTATGTTGTAAACAGATGTCAAAAATAGGAATTAACAATTGAACAAATCTGTTTGCTCAGAGCAAGACCAAGAAACCTATTTGTATGTACATGTACGTGTCTATATATGTGTGTGTGTTTGTGTGTGTGTGTATGTAATGCATGTATGTATGCATGCATGTGTGTGCGCGTGCATGCGTGGATGGAGGGATGGGATGGGACGGACGGACGGGATGGATGGGATGGATGGACGGACGGACGGACTGCGCCGGCATTACATGTCCAATGTAAAGAATGCCGTAATAACTAAATCTCATTATTACGGCATTCCTTTGGACATTAACTTTTTTGTTATTATAATGTTAATGTTTCTATCTAGTGCCTAATTTTAGCTAATTAACTACTTAGAGGATTTCTGAAAAGTGATCCTTTGTGCTCACACTTTAGCTTTTCATTAACAGAATAAACCTATAGGTATAGCAAGATTGAATGCTTAGGTTAATAGTGTTTCAGACAGTTATATTTATTATAGTGTTTAAAACAGATACATGTTTGTCTTTGTCTGTCTGGTCATTTCGGTTAGTGTTGTAATTTGTTTCTCTCCTGCCCACACTCTTGAGCCTAGTCAATTTGTTTATCATAGTATTTTCCATTGTAAGTAAAATAAGGGTGTCACAAAAATATTGTCCTCTTTGAATACCATCACTTGATAGGCTTCTGCATCATTGATGCTCTGGTTTTCTAGCAAAGGCATTCTAAATTTGAGTCCATGCAAGTTACATCTAATTTTATTCAGTTAAGGCCAATTTTCAAGCCTCACAATGCTGGGCATCGATACTCAAATTAAGATAAAGAGTACAATGTAATAGGAATGGCCTAGAGAAATGGTTTGCTGGCAAAAATGGAAAAACTTTTTAGGTTCTGCAATTAAAAACCCTTTTCTTGGTATTGACAATTAAAACAGAATGTAATGTCCTTCTTGAATGCAAAGGGGACACAACCCATCAGGGCAAGACCATTCACTTACTCGGCTTGTGATTTACAAGCAGTTTAGTTGGGGTGATGCTGTAGCATTGCCAATCAAAAATATGCTATTGTCCTGGAAGATTTAGTTAATGGCATTTTCTATTAGAGTTTAGTATGTTAAGTACTTTACACCGAATTAGCTTATTGAAATGCTTCTGTCTAGTGCCCGTTTTCACGCAGTAACCTTTAGCCACACGCATTGTTACCGTTCGCAATACCGTAAGTCGCAACTGAACTACAATCGTACCAAGTCATTGTGCGCATCACTCATCTGATATAGCTGAATGAAAGTGATGACATCAGTTCTTCCAGATGAAGTATAATTGGGGGTTTGTTGTCTACACCTCATGAGACACACTGCTGTTGGTTCACACTGCAGGCCACCGCATGAGATAGCCCTCTGAAGTAACAATCACAAAGTGCTTCTATATTAGCTGTGTAAACCATACCAGCATTCTTATAGTATCTCTGATTTGCTCATTACATGATATTAACTTCCAAGTAACCATCAATAGTGCTTAGATGCTGGTGTATGGCAGGTAATTGCCTTGGGTGTTAACTTTGCTTTCCGCAAACCAAATTGCTTAATTGGGACAGGGGCAAACTGACATCTCAAATTTGCTTGCCGGGAAATGTGTTGTCGCGCCATGTTACATGACATCGCACCCACGTATCGGCCACCATTGAAATTAACACATAACATTTTAGTATATACAAATTTACATCATTAACCCTAACGCCTACCCACCCGAAATCAAGGAGATGCAATACCCATCAAAACCGTCCCGGACAATTGAATTCTCATTGCTTTCTCGAACTTTAGCAACTATTTGCTTTCGTGAAAATGACTCTCATTGTACCTCGGAACCGTTTCCTCCTTTCCCCGCAGGAGATGATGATTCTCATTGCATCTCCCGGACCGTTTTCCTTCCTTTCGCCCACAGAAAGTGCTTGATTCTTTCATTGATTCTCGGCCATTAACGACTTTAGCGGCACTTTACTTACTTCGGTGCCAGGAAAACGTCCAGGAATCAAATTAAAAAGCAAAAATTTTGGTTTCTCATTTTTCTCGACGTAAAAATAAAAAATGATTCTCACTGATTCTCGGACGATATTTGGGGAAACCCCTGGTGACGTGTTTAGGGTTTAACTATAATTTTATGTATTTTTTAAAAATGGTTTTGTGGTAACCATGTACGCTTTATTCAGAATTATATTAAAAAAATAGTTACCTTTTTACTCTGCAATCTACATATATTTTAATTGTTTTGAAACCATCCAAATTTTGCTGTCACCAAGTGTGTGAATAGAAACACAAAAGGGCACTTATAGGTCAAGTCTTGCTGCAAATGTATTTTAAAAAGTTAAATACTCTTTTGAAATACAATTAAATCTTGAGTCTCTATACTAATTGACCATGATATTTATTTGCACTGACAACTCTTGAAGTGATACAAACCAGTCACAATTGATTCAACCACATAACATAAAAATATTCCCTCAAATAGTGTATTGAAGTATACAGCATTTGTGCATTGTTTCTATTTGATTATTATAACGTAGAAGAGACCAGATTGGTCTGTATTATGCAAGCTCTGTGGTTATGCTGCATGATGACACGACTCGACGTGTGTCTTCCCAAATAAGATGACAATTACAATGATGACAATCTTGTAGCGAGGATAGCAACCCCACCTATATTTACAACAACCTTAAACTACAAACAACAGAACTTAAAGTGACAAGGAGGAGATTTTTTTAATGGGTATGAATTTTCTCAATTTTCACTTCCTATCGGTTGTAGAACACATACTGTGAACGCTTCGAAGATTTATTAGACAAACACGTAAAAAGAAAACCAAAAACTGTTTTTCTCCACTTGCCTGCTATCATAATCATCATCCCCCCATAGGAACCATCTTTGTCTTTTCTTTTCTGTCGTGCAAAACGATATACTAAATCAGCGTCTTATTTACATACGACTGTGTAATCTTCGGCTTATTCACTTTCGGTGTGATCTAATATATGACGCATTGCAAATTGCAAAAAACCTAGGTTTTGAAAAAATGGGTGGGGGGGGGGGTTGGGGGGGGGGTTGTGGGGTGGGTGGGTGGGGGTGGGGTTGTGGCCCCCCCCCACACCCCCCCCACCCCCCCCCCCACCCCCCCCCCCCACCCCCCAGCCACCCCCCCCCCCCCCACCCCCCCCCCCCCCCCCCCCCCACACCCCCACCCCCCCACCCCCCCCCCCCCCCCCCCCCACCGACCCAGCACCCCCCCCCCCCCACTCCCACCACCCCCCCCCCCCCCCCCCCCCCACCCCCCCCCCCCCCCCCCCCCCCCCCCCCACCCCCCCCCCCCCCCCCCTCCCCCCCCCCCCCCCCCCCCCCACCCCCCCCCCCCCCCCCCCCCCCCCCCCCCTCCCCCCCCCCCCCACCCCCCCCCCCCCCCCCCACTTCTTTCTGGAAAATGTCCTTAATGTCGCCTTAGCACACCTGCCAGTGAATTACTTATAGGTGTGCCACCTGATATAGGACAAGTTCAAAGGAAAGCCTATTGCATATTTATTCCAAAATTTCAATAAACCTGAGCACTGCTCGAAAAAATGTTTCTTTCCAGGAAGGAGGTTCTAGATTTTGTAAAACCTTCTGTGAGGACAGATTTAAGTCTTGTTTTTGTTTTCAAGGATTCAATTCTCATTTCCCACGAGGCATTTGCATTTCCGCTTGAAGGAGCTTCCCAATTCCCCACTTGAATATGAATATGACGTGGTAGTAGATTTCTGTACAATATTTCTGATAATGAACAATTAGCTTGTATGAAATTGAGAAAATAATCAATTCCAAAATTTCATTTAATGGATCGGGTAGTGCTTCTTTAAATACTTTAAATGTGTGCTAAATGGTGACGAAGTACATGTAAATACTTGTACGTGATGGAAGCTACTTGCCAAAGCAATCTTTCCACAATTGCCTTCCTACATATAACTGTGGTAAAGCCAATAGGGTCAGTGGACAAGTGCCCTGCGAAAAAAAATTGAGGTAACATGGGAATTCTGATGAAAATCAGTCCATTTTCATTAACCTATATACCCCTCATGACTTCCCCCGACCAGGCTTTTGCCCCTTGAACACAAAGCTGCCATGCACTGTTTACATAAGACTCTACCTTGTAGGCATGAATTACTGAGTGACCAAGTGCTTAAAGATACATAATGTCATTAAAAAATGTTTCATACATATGGAAATGGTCCCTTATTGAAATCACTTCCAAAATTTGAAACAGTTGGAAATGTTTACATTCTCTAAATACAGTAAAACAGCAGAGTTTGTGGCAGTTCATGGCAATCCTGCCACAGAAAATCAAGTGTTGACATCCTTGCCAGAAGTTACAGTTTGGTGTTGTTGCCACCAATTCAAATGCATTCAGACCCGGATTCAGACAGTGTTCTTCAGGCTTGTAGTGAGATATTGATCTGGCAAGTAGAAGGTGGATTAGCTGGGATTAGGCACATATACATAGCAATGGTCGTTGAGCTGATGACTGCACGCTTTTTCATCAAGTTTTGATAAATGTTGGCAATAATGTCATCATCCTTGGCTCCTGGAAGCTTCAAGAAATATATTATAGTCGCTGTCAACTCATCGTATCACATCTAGTACTTTTCCAAAAAAAGAAGGTATTAGCATTGAATGGAGGGGATGTGCCGTGGATGGAAATTAAAATTCCAGGCTCATCTATGGAACCATGTATCCCGATAGTAGAGCAAAATCATTCTGTGCTTCCGAAATCATTCAATTTAGTCCACGTAAACGCATTTATAGCTGTCATAACTTTCTTTCAATACTTCAACTAATAGTAGGTGCTTCAACGCGGTAGTTTACTGTAACAGTGAGTTGAATATTTGGACTTAGATCGCTCGTGTTTTGGATACCAAGGAATACAAAAGTCTTCGTACACTATGTAAACATGATGAACGGCCAGATTATCGTAGTTTAGTCATGAAACAGTGAATCAGGCTACATATTCTGCTCCTCCTCCAACTAATCGACGCTGTCCAAACTTTCCGCTGCGGTGACACGATGGTTTACTCTACTATAGTTACTTTTCCCTTTGTAACAACGCCAAATTGTTTTATAATTTGTGGAGTGATTTCCTTAAAAGTGATCATGAGGAGATTTTGTGGGGATAACAAATTTATCTGCAAATTGTACTTGATCGGCCAATTGTCAACCACCTCCGAGACATTTTCAAAGTTTATTGGACAACCAGCATGAAGAAACGCAAACCTTGTGTTTGAAATTGCCTGCTAGCCAAATAATTCCCTATAGGACAACAGGCTTTGAATGTCTGTCGTGCATGACAGAAAAAGTGCTAAATCCTCCTTTGGGGATATACATAAAGCTTGCGTATTCATCCAGCTTATATTCACTTCAGTGTTTTCGCATACAATGGTAACATTCAAATATGGCAAAAACCCGGGGTTCGAAAAATTGAGGGCAGCTTTCTCTGAATGTCCTCATGTCTCTTTAAGCTTCATATTCTCATTTCATCTGTGATTATTTTTTCATTCTCACATTGTGTCCCCCTTTAAGATTGGTGCTATAAATGGTGGAGGAAATCATGTTCATGGTTGTTTCTAAATAGGCATTAAAACAAAATATCCCGTGGGAAAATTACAGTATGTAACTTTTAGAAAATCTTTAAGATGTTCCAATAAGTGCCATGATACTCGAAAAAAAAAGTAAATTCTTGGTGGTTGAATAACTAGCATTAGTACGATACTAGTGAACAAAAACATTATTAGACTTGGTCCAAAACCCCCCCCCCCCCAAATCTAATATGTTGAACCGAAAGCACGATACACAAAGTGCAAGTGAGAAATATTTGCATCTAGAAGGCTTTCAAACAGTTGAAAACAAAGTTGGAGTTTTGTGTTGACCTTTGTGTCACTCTAACAGGAATTAAGGATACTCTTTTTATCAAATCTTGCAATTTTCGTAGCAAACTTAACAGAAATTTTGAAAAAGATAGTACTCTTTACTCAATGGCCTGCACCTTAAAATAGAGATGTAGCAGAAGAAAGAAATAAAACAAAATGGTGGATGGACGTTCAGTTACTCTATTGACAATGTATTATTTGCATGCGTGCCAAGGGTACTTCCAAATACAAATAAAATAGAGATGTGTTTTTTACCCTATATTGACTCCCACCAACCATAGTGGTTAAAAGTTTAAAAAGATCAGCTCCTGAATAACAATGCTTGGTTTAATTTTCATTCATCACATCTTGTCACTTTCCTTCTATAATAGGATACAGGCGACATCTCTGCGAAGGGAGTTTGTAGCTGATTTAAGTATCTTTTTTCACTGTTTTTTTGCAAGAGTGCTGCTTTAAAAGAAGGAATGATCCAAGCAATTAATTATTGATATTTAATTTCTCACTTTTTTTTTTTTAACAAAAGCAAGATTAAACCTTGGAAAAGTGTCCCATCGATTATCTATGCATGTCAAGGAGCATAAAGTATATTGAAATAAACATTATGATAAACTTAAATAAGCACCAAATTCTGTTTTTGCATGTGCTGGCTTTAAAAGAAGGAATGAATCCAAACAATAATTATTAGATATTTAATTTCTCACTTACTTTTTTTTAAAATTATGCAAGTATTAAACTTTTGGAAAAGGGGCCCTGATATCTGATGATGGAGAGGAGCATAACTAAAGGTAATATGTGAAATATAACATTAATGATAAACTTAAATCAACAAATTGTTTGTTTCATAGGCAACTTTTGCATAAATTATTTTTCTGTGCAAAATTGTGCATTTTAATAACCCTTTTCAGATCCGCATGAAATGCCAATAAAGTTTTTTTTCAAAACTGAATTAGTGCTCGAAATTTAACACACTATCGCCTTTTACGATCGATCACTGTTGTATTACGGAAATACTGGCAAGATTTTTGTCAAGCTCAGTTTACACTTATATTCATACAATATATGTACATCAATCCAAATCCAGAAAAATACTACAATTGATGTAAAATTAACAAAATCGAGGCATTTTAATTTTTTGCTTTTTGACATAGAAGAAAACGGGCGATTGTTCGCCACGGCTTCATTGATCAAACGCCATTTTGCTCTCCTCGTGACGTCAAAGTGATGACCAAACATTTTTGGGGTGTTAACTCGAATTGTTATTGCTGACACTGTAATCATGATGGATTATGAAATAATACTAACATTAGAAAAATAGTTCCCAGAATGACATATTTTGTTTCTTTCGTTTTGTTTTAATTATTAGTAAGGTGGCAACACTGCTATATGATGGTCACAACAACAGACGTAATTATGGATGGTCATCAACTTTGACGTCACCATTTGCCTGCTATTTTGATTTGTCGAATCCACAAATTGTTCGAGTAAGCTATTGGGCCGGAAATTAAAAGGGCAAAATCCAACAATTTGGACAATTTTCAACTTATTTTGATTTTATATGTAACACTTACTTAAGCTTTCCTCCCTACCAATTTTCCAAATATTCAATCATGACATTTCCTTCAAATTCAACTGCAAATTCCAATTTTCTTCTAATTCAAGATGCGCATTTTAAATAATTGGCTGTCTCAAAGTTTATCTTTTAGTTATTAGAAATGACAATGATCAAATGACAATATCAAGTTGTCCAATTTCCATGAAATCAATTGTTAAAAAGATAAATACTATATCACTGAAAGAAATATTTTTGGTACTGGAAACTTATCTGAAACACTGTTTGTGAGGTGATGACCACTAACACAGTTCAATTATGAATAGGTGGTTTGGACCGTTTGGATAGAGCTATCCTTACATAGCAGGGAAAGAGCATATGCAGAATTTGCAATGGGTCCTCAAAATTTCCTTCCAGATTGCCACCCTAAATGCCCATCAGATCTATGCAAAATTTGCAATATAGGTGTAATAATAGAAGTTAGTAGAGACCTAGCCTGTAGATTCCGTGACCAAACTCTGGAGACAAAGATTTTGAAGGCGTCTTGGGGTTCATGTCGATGTTTAAGTTTTTACTTGTGGGCTTGCCGCTTCTAATGGTCCGGCATTTTGGGGGAAGGGGCAAACCAAGTTAACATGGGGGTAAAATTGAGAACTGCCGCAATTGAATTAATATGGCATGTCAATTACTCGCCTCTCGATACATACGCATCTAAAAATTTATAGTTTGTTATAGATCCGCGTTCAAATGAGGATGCTATGGCCAAAAATGTCCAAAGGTCAATGCACTTTCAGTCAAGGTCAAATTGCTAATATAAACCGATTTTTGAGATGTGTCTAATTATGTTTTCGTACATGAAAAATTCAATTTTGCACATTTTGACAGTATAAATGTTAGTCTTGACCTTCAAACCTGAAATAGCCGCCATTTGCATTTCAAGGTCGAGACTAACATTTGAACTATTAAAAGTTGCAAAATTGAATTTGTCATACACGAAAACATATAATTAGACACTTACATCTTTAAAATCGGTTTATTTGACCTTGACCTTGGACATTTTTGGCCACAGTGTCTTCATTTGAAGTCGGATCTATAACAAACTATACATTTTTAGATTCCGTATGATAAGGCGAGTAATTTGACATGCATATTAATTCAATTGTGACAGTTTTAAAATTTTCCCCAAATTTCCGGAACATTGAAGCAGCAAGCCCAAGTCAAAAACATTCAACATCGATCAGGGAACCCCAAGACGCCTTCAAATCTTTGTCTCCAGAGTTTGGTCGCGGGATCTACAGGCTGGTCTTCTACTAAGTCAACATCAATCCACTTTTTGATTATAGGAGTAATTCTAAATTGTAGAAATTGATAGACATGAATTTTTAACTACTCAGTTCTCCATCAGGTACACAAGGATGCATTTTATTGTGGGCCGCCAGCTATAGCTGGCAGGACCACTTAGCAATCCGTTGTGCGTGTGAATGTGTGTGTGTGTCAAAAATTGTTAAGTTTTTTTAAATTGACCTCAATTGAAAAGTTTAACTTCAATTGGAAAGGTCAAAGGTCATGTGAGGTCAAGTTGAAAAATGGGCTAAAAATGTAAAATTGATCTAAATTGAAAACTTGAAGTTCAATTGGAACCAAACTTTTGTCATAGGTGCACCATGCGATCCCTCATATGTTGATGAGATCAAAGGTCACGTACCGGGGTCAAAGGTCATGGGGCGGCCCACAGCTTATATTCTTTGAATATAGCGAGCACGAAAGCCGAGAACCGCGAAATTCTAGTTTAATCTTTCCCTGGAGATGAAATTTTAACTACTTAGTTCTCCAGGTATACACGAATGATTTTTTTAAAAGGCACTATCAGTGATTTGCTCAACCAGAAAATTGAAAAAATCATCAAAAATCAGATTTTTGAATGTTTGTAACAAGTTTAGGTATCCTAACATCACAAGTTTTTATGACCAAAGAAACCTAATCAAGACAAAATCGGATATTTTAGTCATTAACGTAATTTAACAGAGATTCATATCTTTGGACACTGTTGTTTTCTTTGTTTTCTTTCAATTTTTCGCTTGTAAAAAATAACTTTTTGAGAATTCTACAGACTTATTCATTTTTAAGCTATTCCTGCAAGTTTATATAATATTTTGACTCTTTTAGGTGGATCACTGATAGTGTCTTAATCTTTCCCTGGAGATGGCCAGCACAAGTAAGACGTGCACTTGGCCAGAACTCGAACCGGCACAACTCTATTTCTAGCACGAAAGCTCTAACCAAAAAAAGTGTTCTGGCTAAACAAGCTTTACATTCAAATTGACAGGTTTAAACATGTTTCACCCAATTCATCACAATATTAGATTTCCAGACACACAGCCAAGGAATTAGTGTCATCTGAAATGCATAGGGGAGTTTGATGTGATGAGTCAGTGGTGTGTGGTAAGTGAAAAAAAAATTATCCACAGGATTTTCTTCTTGTATGGACATCCCTCCTATATTTACAAATCTTGACTATTTTGGAGACGGGTTAGGCGAAATAAATAATTTTTTCAAGCAGTGCACCAAAGTGAATTGCAGAACCCTTGGACTAAGTTAATGTATGCCAAAATGGAGGTTTTCAAATAGTAGTTTTAAGATGATCCACCTTTTTGGGAGGAAGGCTCTCCTGACAACTTGTTCTCACATGTAGCCAGATGTTATGTTGTTCCGTCTTAGGCCCTGGTAACCGTAAAACAATTTCTGAGTAAAGATAAACCGATAACAGTTGGATGTGTCATTCTTTTAAAAGGATGTTTTATCTTTGCCAACAACTTTCGTGGTTTGGTTTACCAAAGCCAACTTTTCATAAAAATGACGAAATTGAAGACTCGTCGTCACACTGTATGAAATCAGCGCAAGTCACAGGGACAGAAAAAGGTTGCACTACTCCGAGAGATACCTGCTATTATAGATGTGTGCTGCTGATAAAGACTTTGTGGTCATATGGGGCGTTCACTCTGACGCACTTGTTAATACTAGTAGAGATTCACCCCTGCACTGAGAATCAGTTGTTTGAAATGGGGAAAAGTTCATCTGGGGAAAAAAGATTGGAAAATTAAGACTCAAATGCTCCGTGGATAGAGATAAAAATTGTACAATTTGTATGGAAGGAAAAAAGTTTTATCTGTTTTTTAAGCTGCTTGGCTTCCTATTGGTACTGCATTACAGTGACATCGCTTTTCTCGTGAACTGTTTCTGATTTTTTTACATCACAGAGGTATATTCACAATAAAGGTCCTTCTTGTCTTTCAAATGATCTTTAAACAAATTGTTATCATTGGGAAATTTCACGAAATTAAGACCCAAGCAGTAATTGATTTCCCAATTTGCTCTTAAGTTTGTGTTGCTGATCATATCAACAGATTAGCACTACTGTTCTGTGTGAGACGGACATAAGAACATTCTTAAGTAATGTGGTAAGAGTGCCATTAGTAAACGGAGGGCATACATTAATTGACTAACTAACAAACATGACTAATTAAAGACACTATCAGTGATTTAAAAATATTTGAAATTTGCAGGATAGCGTCGAAAGTGAAGGATAATCTCAGTAGAATTTCTCATCAGTTACCTTTGCCAGCTGTAGAATTGAAAAAAGGAGAAAACGGCAGGTGTTCCAAGATACGATTTCTCCATTCCAATTAGTGGCTGTAGTAAGTCCTGTTCGGACAGTAATGGACTCAAATCGCGATTTGTCCTTATATAGGTTGCGTCTGGTTCTATCATTGGCCAAAGGGTATGTTAGGATCACCTTACCTTGACTGTATACATGCAAAAATCTGATTTTTTATGATTTGTTCGATTTGCCGATTTAGCACAATCACCTGATAGTGTCTTTAACTAACCAATAGTAAAGGGAGGACCCAATCATGGTTGCTTTTAATGTCCCCCTCCCCCCTTACATGATGGTGTGTAGGGGGGAGGGGACATATGACATATATGCATGTAAGTGTACCATCAAAACTATTATCTTATTACAAATTTGAGTTAAATTGGTCCAACAATGTGAAGAGGAACCAACCAAAAATTGTCTAAATAGGCTATAGGAAATAGGGGTTAATAATTTCATGAGTCATTAAATTTGCACTAGTGCGCATTGCAGAAGATGAACTTCTGATAACCACACCACTAACTTTGAGGGGCAAAGTAGGAGAGACACTGGTGGCATCAGGTCACCAAACTGTAATACTATGCCCCAGGATCCCAACTCTAATCTTATAGCCATAAACTGTAACTCTGCAGTCCTTAAACACTTAACACTTAGCCACTAAGTACACTGAGGGTCTTGATCACTTTTAAACCTGTATTGTATCCTCTATTATGGAGCCTGGAAGTTTTCAAACCCATTAACACCAAGTTTTGTGGGAACCTTGTGGTTTTGGTGGTAGTTATGATAATACTGCAATACCCTTTAATTTATAACATTCGGCATTGCATGGCAGAACCCAATAAATTCAAGGGACGCCTCAGAACAGCGGGGAACATTTATGGAAAAGAAGTCAATTATAGATGCAGGAGGTGAAACCGAAGAATCTCGGAGAAAACTGCGAGGACGAGTATAGATCGGCAAAACCAAATGACATAGACCACTGGCTGGACCAGGGATCGGGGATTGGTGCAAAGGTGAGCCTCTACCGCTGCATCATCCTCACCATTCCACTATTCAATACTGTGCTTAATATGATGTAATCCATAAACCCGTAGTTTTTGTTCTCTATTCGAAACGAATGTTCGTATTTGAGGCTGAAAAATTTTCCCCCGGATGAAATTAGAAAAAGACAGGGCTTTTCATCAATATCATCAATTATCTGCATTCTCTCTTCCTTGGTAAGTTGGGGGGAGGGAATCCCAAAGATGATCAGAAGAATTCTAATTCTAAAGCATCCAATGAACTCACATACCTTACCCATGTGACACATTTTTTTTTACACCAAAACTGCCATTTGAAAAAAAATGTTGCTTTGGGACTTTGACTACAATTTCCAATCCAACAGTACAAAAGTTAACTTAAGCCAAAATTAGAGGCTTGGTGTTTCACACTTTTGAAGAAAATTCGATACTCGACGATAATGGCTCTAAGTGTCCCCCCATGAAAAAAATACCATTCAGTAACAGATGAATAATTTTTTTAATGAGAAATCTCTTAATGGAGTTTACTTACTGAGATTAGTTCTGAACCAACAGGACAACATTTTTTAAAGTTATAAAATTTAGTGTCAGTAAGTTATGTGTAATGTCAAGCCATGTGTAAATTGTCTACCGTATCTTTTTGGGTGGTTCATTGCAAAAGTTTTGGTCACTCATAGACATGGTCTTGTTCTTGCTGATATGATCAGACAAATATTGCCCCATTCTTCAATTAATGTTTACTTTCAAGGACTTGCAGGATCATAACGGGTAACCACATTCAACGATTGAACCTTGAAGTAGCTTGTATCACTAGTGCCCAGGCAAAGTTATAGGAACTTGAGTCTAGATGGTATACAAATACACAAGTGAAAAGATCAAATTTCTAGGGACAAGATATGTGGAATTGAAGAGATACTCTGATACTCTGGATAGACGGAGCCGTTTTGATCGGACGCACTGTAGGAGAGTTGAACTGTGTAGTAATGTGCTTGTAATCGCCAGTACCCACACACAACTATAGGAACCTGAGTCATAGACTATAAGAAAGATGTAAATCAGTGACCTTATGAGGCAGGTTCTCTGCCTGCATGCCCCTATTCTCACAGGCTGGAAACTGTGTGTGTGTGTGGGCGTAAGGAGGATGGTCTAGATCAGACTTAAAAAGCTTTCCTCAATACCCTTGTGAGGGTCCTGCTGTTGCGTGTCCTGTCCATCAGGGCATTAGCATAGCGTGGTTGAATTGTGAGAGAGGTTGTCAAAAGTTGAATTTGTCCGTTCTTATGGCCGTAGCATTTTGTAGTTGCGCAGTGTTTCAATTATGGGTTGTACTAAGTGTCCCACGTGGCAGTTTGTGATTTTTGGGGCCTGCAGATTTTCACCTCATTAAATTTGATTTTTTTAAGTCAGGGGATAAGTGCCATATATATATTTGAAGATGTTTTCATGTTAAAGGGAATTTTTTCATTTACATTGGATAAGACAGGGATGTAAAGAGCAAGTTCAATAAGAGTGGAACTCTAAACAAAAAAATTATATTTCATATTAAAAACAAAAACAAGTACCAAAAGTAAATAGGATTGGAAGCCCATTTTATTAAACTACGATTTAGTGAGAAAATTATTTTTAATTTGCTTGACCCATTACAATTTTTTATCACTATGTATGAAATTCCTTAATCGGTTCGTCCAATAAATGCGACTTCAAGAATGTCTGAGGTAAATTGGTCTCAGACGTCTGGGGGAGGATGAGATGGACTTTTGTAAATCCTATCAAACTAACCATATTTTGATGATCCAAGCAAGGGGTTGGTCCTCTCTTTGACTCTTCATTAATCTGTTCTGACAAAACCCACTACCACCCATAAAACTTAAACCCTTGGATGCGCAGTAGACCTTGCTGACTTCTGGTGCTGTAAAGTCTTGCAGCAAGTTATATGCATGTTATGAATATTAATAGCTCATTTGCATAGTTCCAAAAAACGTGTACCAATAAAATCCAACTACCATTTAAAACTTTTTGTGGTGGTATAGAGAAGAAGAATCAGTCATGCAGAGAAGCAGAGATGGCCCGATATCCATCTGTAAGAGTATATTTGTATCAATAGGGTTTTACTGCAACTTTTAAATCCTTTGGATGGTTGTTCAAGTGGGCCTACTTCAACAATACTCGGTCGTTTGCCACAAATGAGGTGTCAAAATACGCGTAAATATGCATTGCTTCCAACATTATATCCCATAATATAATAAAATGATTACTATTTGAACTTGCCAATATCATGGCTGGGGATTTACTTTTTGGATGTGTTTATTTAGAAGAAAATCACTTATTGCAGTTTAAAATTGGGTTCTGCTTTTTGTTTAGACCCCTAGTAGTTTAGGGACCTAGCCCTAGGTAGCCTGCCATGCCTGGAACACCTAGCCATGCTAACAAGTTACACAGCGGTGGCATTTCCCCATGATAACAGTACCTGACTCATATCCTGACAGTCACAAATACTCCAGTCTCCAGTTAGCTAGGACTAATTTGGACTCGCTATGTCGTGCACGGCTTTGTATTCACAAGTCCTACTGATCATGTTAAGGGGAACATTAATGTACATTGGCCCTTTGCCCCGATTCTGATCGTTCGACTTGTTAGGTATGACACATTTCTGGAAAGCAACAGATGGGACTTGGAGGAAAATTGTCAAGGGAGTGAAAAATCACATGGACAATGTTTTTGCTTTTTTGCAAAGTGTGGGCCAACAGTTGGAGGGTTGGTTTGAGTTCAGCTAGGCAAAAAAAAAAATGGTTTAGTTGTCCTCGACTGACACAGTTTTTGAAAGGATAATGCCAATAGGTTGCCATTGATTTGCAAACTATTGCTATTGATCAGAAAGTAATGCTTTTATACCAGGTGGAAGGTGGATTAAGATGGTGCTATCATTCATCGTACAAAAATAGCACTTAAGTGGATTTTTGTCCTTCACAACATATGTTATGGTGCTGTTTTCTTTTTTCAGGCATTCATTCGGGCATTCAGCTAAATCATTAATCCACTGTAACTCAATAACACAAAGGCCAACAAAGTTCAAACTACAATACAAAGCAGTGGCGTACCGACTGGGGGGGGGTCAGGGGGAAAGTTGCCGCCTCTGGCTCAAAAAAGCGATATAGACCAAAATATGCATTTTGATCCCTCTTTTTCAGGGAATTTCGACCAATTTCAGATTAAATTTGGGCAAAATTAAAGTAAATTCGCCGATTTTCGTGCGCATTTCTTCAAGTTCGGACAAAATTGGAGCAAATCACCGGGACACTTACAAAGTTTGCCCCCTCTGGATCGGGATCGAATACCTTGGTACACCAATGATACAAAGGAGGAATGTGTGTGGTTGTGGGGGGGGGGTCGATGAAGTTATACCTCCCCTATGGTGTCGGTTAGTTTGTGCTTATGAAAGACAAATTTTTCCCAAAATTAGGGATTAGGAAAGTGATAACAATAAAAATATTAATGTTGCTAATTACAAAATTAGGGATGAAATGTTCATAATTAGGCTCTAATGAGTTTACGATACAGACGATAGCAAATCCTGTTACAGCAGCCCTCTACAAAATCTTACATAAATGAGAATACATTAATATTCATACCCTTACTAAATGAAATAGCATTACGAGTAAGGAAGTGGGGAAAAATGAAATTTCTCTCCTTACCATCCTAGTAGGACATATTATAATGACAGTTTTTCCCTCCTTATGCTGGGAATAGTATAGTCAATGATTATTATTAGCGCACACAAATTAATATAATTTATGTAGTGGGAATGTTTAGTTAATTTAAATATAATTTAATAATGATAATGTTAATGAGGCAATTGAATCAAGTATGACCGGGGTCACACGAGGCTTTTTTTCGTAGTTTACTACAATCAGTACTACAGTAGTACTACAATAAGCGGGCTGCGTGTGACCACACCTTAATACGACAGTCGTCGTTGTACATAGTACTGTTCGTACTAACTTAACGGATGATAATTTCCTTTCCGTCGTTGTGGGGGGGCGTTTTCTAACCATGGTACGCGTATTAACTGGGCAAAATCGCTGTGGTACCGCGCATATTTCGTACTTTTCTACCATGCTTACGCAATGAACCGTTTTGTTGACCTCGTTCTCGTGTGTCCATAAATGTCTACGACATGACTACAATAATCTCACCGTGTGAACCGGGCCGTCGTATAATTATTACCGTAGTACCACAATAAGAATATTACGGACACCAAACGACGAAATATTGCTCGTTTGACCGCGGTCTATGTCTTAAAGTCACAACAAGGTCATCAGGGGTCTGTCAAGTTCAAAAGGTGAAATGGGGTCAACTTTGGTGGGTATCCAGACGAAACTTGGTTGGCGGGTCGATTGTTGATGCCAAAAATTAAGTAATGGTCACAACAAGGTCATCAGGGGGCATTCAGGTGAAAGGAACCGCAAAACCCAAGAACTGCGAACCCCGGGTAATCGATAGTACCTAATAAATACCTTAAGATACTAAAATGAAGTGGTGCTGTCATAGTAGTGATTGGAAATATCACAATCTAATGGTTGTCTTGAATGAAACAACAACATCAGACTGTTTGAATAGGACAGTCAAATAATATTAAACACAACAATAATGATTACGATCAAAGCCAATTTGTTCTTCATAGCAGAATAACTTTGACAGGTTAGTTTGGCTTCCCTTCATAACTTTGTTGTCAAACACCAGCAGTCAGAATGTCGATAATGCGTTGAATATTCCTGTCTGTTAGCCAACAAGTGGTGAAGTTTTTTACACATTATGTGACAAAAGGCATTCAATGCCTCTTTCCCACATATTCCCTTGAGATGTACCTCACTTGTGTCATGCATCAGCATTGACATCAAGGTTTCAAATCATCACCTGTTTCGAAATCTTCAAAGAGACTCCCAGTCATTACCTATTTAATAGTGGAAAGGACTCCTAAACCTGTAACAGATTCCTGTAAGTAATATTTCATTGGCATGGGGTTGTCTGAGTCACTTGTTTGTTTAAAAATATGCAAAATCAACTTATATTCGGGTGAATCTTAACCACTGCCACCCCCTCTAGGTGTGCCTCCCATTACCTATTACCACGAGGTCACTTTTTATCCCCCTGGCGCCTTAGCAGAAGGGGGATTTTGTCATAGCAAAGTCTGTCATTGTTGGTGTCTACCTGTCCGTGTGTCCATCCCGTCAAGACCCCTGACCGATCGAGATGGCACATGCACCACAAGAACTTTTAGTAACTGCTTCTTGTGCTGTGACAGGACAGTCTGTAGGCCAAAGGTCAAAGGTCAAAGGTTCATCTCTGTATTTCAGAACTTTTCTGTTCGATTCCCCTGAAAACCATATACAAACCCTCTCTTTAAGGTTTTCCGCTCTTATTCCCCAGGAATACTTTGCAAAGTCTCTCTTAACCCGTCAGGGGATCTTGGAAGTTTTAACTATTTTTTAGATGTAGATTAGTATGGAGGTCAATCAGTTCAAAGAGGTTGTGGAAGTATACATTACTCTTGTGAGACAAGTTGCCCGTTGATTCTAGCTTCCTATTACATTTTGTTATTGTGAGTCAACCCTACAACAGCTGGAGGCTTAAACACCCTGATAACATGACACTAATAACTTCCTGGTCAGAATAATCCCACTATCAATTTCACTTGTTTCTGCTGCATTAAGTCCTGGTTTAATAGTGCGATAACAATATACTAATTTGTCTTGATTGAAATATTACGCATCAGCATGGTGCGTATGACAAATCTAACTTATGTGCAAACCACAAAACAACTTTTAAAAACGTGCATGTAGGCATTTTAAGGTGAAGCTGGGTTTTATTATGGATGGGATGCATAAATGCTCTTATCATATGTTGATTAGTAGGAAACCGACACACCTCTTACTAAAAAAATAGCATCTAGACATAACCGGCCCAGTTCGTTTGTGTTCAGTAGAAGATGCAGACATATAGAATGGTTTTAAGCATAACCAAAAGTTGATTATTTTTTCCTGTTTAGTGCTGATCAACATATCAAATACAGTGTAAGGTATTTGTAATGTTTGTTGTACCGAAAAGACAACAGCAATACTAAGAATTTAAGGGTAAAATAGTAAAGCCGAAACCTTATGTAAGAAAGTGTGTAAAAGGGGCCTTTGAGTACAGCATTTTGTACAGCCTTATGTTAAAAATGGAAGCAATCTAGAAATAATTGCATTTAGTAATGGACAAAATAAACAATATATTATTAACAATTAGCATTGACCCTTTATGACATTGTCTGAATTAACTTCCTTAAAGGTCCATGGACATGCTTTAAACATACTTATAATACCACCAAAAAATGGTTTCATTCATAGTATGTATTGGTATCAATGTAAAATCTGCATGAAGCAGTAAATGAGAAACCGTATATTTGATAAAAATTGGGCATAATATCATGTGTTTTGGACAAGCTTTCAAAGGAAATTCCAAAATGAAAGTGATTATCGCGCTGGCAAGCGTGACCCAGAAGTGACGTCCGAGTAACAAATACCTCCAGAAAAGAAAAAAAATTAAAAGAAAAAAATGTGACCGACCAAACCTACTCAAAAGGTCTCCCTGCCTGTAAAACAGGGGTTTTTTTTCCTCGCCTAAGCTTTTCATGCAAATATCTTGCTTTGTCAAAAAAATTTGAAGGCATCTTTCCCAAAAAATCTCAGAATGTCCCCTTAATAATGCATAGTGTGGATCTATTATCATTCCCAGACTTGGCTCTAGTCTAAGCATTCTTTTTTTTTTTTTTTTTTTTAAAATTGAAGCAATCTAGAAATAATTGCATTTAGTAATGGACAAAATAAACAATATATTATTAACAATTAGCATTGACCCTTTATGACATTGTCTGAATTAACTTCCTTAATCACACTAGGCTATGAGCCAAGATTATAGTATAATTGGTGCCCAATAAGCAAACTTTATAACATGCAGAGTAATTACAGAATATTCTTAAACAGCTTTGAAGTTCCCTGTAGCTTCATTGGTTCTATGAACATATTATGTTCATTCCCATACATTCCTAGATTTTAAACAGATATTTTTGCAAATGTAGACAACAAGGACATGTTGTGCTAAATTCTCAATTGACCATCACAGCACTGCTTATTTTTAATGTATGCTGAAAACATAAAAAAATCACTCTAGTTTCATAACAAATATGTTATTGCCTTATTCGTTGGGATTATTTGTTAATTTGGAGGTAAGGGGACGACCATCCAAAAACCCGTTTTATGGGCCACCAACGACCCCTGATTTTTCAGTTTTGCAGAATTTTTTTTATTAGCTTTTTCAAAATAATGTAAAATCAGCCTGTTTTCTGATTTTCCGATTTTGGGGCTATTTTAGGCCAATTTTGACACCAGAAAAGAAAAAAAAACAAAATTAAAAGAACAAAAAAATTTTACCCGACCACCAAACCTACTCAAAAGGTCTCCTTGCCTGTAAAACGTTTTTTTACCTCGCCTAAGCTTTCATGCAAATATATTGCTTGTCAAAAAAATTTGATGGATTCTTCCCAAAAAATCTCAGCATGTTCCCTTAATAATGCATAGTGTGGATCTATTATCATTCCCAGACTTGGCTCTAGTCTAAGCATTCGGTTATCTTGAGTATAGGCTAAATTATTACTCTTAATTTTACTCCTTTGTTTTGATTTCAATTATTCATTGTAAAAGAAAATAGATAATCTGTTTGCCAAAACTCAGAATGAATAATATTGGTTATTATTAGTCTTTTACAAGTTTTGTAATCAAATGAAAAAAAATAGTGCTGTTTTTCTGGAACCGGGAATAATCTTTATTTCATCACTGCATGGTGTAATCTTGTAGTCATTCCAACCAAAATAGAACCAAACTTTCAGTGTGATTACTGACCTACATTAGCTAATTAAGGAATCTTTGATTCCCCCCCCCAAAAAAAAATAGTGCCCATTTTACAGAAAAATAGCAAACAAAATCTGCATGCACATTTGTAACTGTCATGTATATCAATATCATCAATGAGTAGTTTTAATGAAAGCATTGATGTTAAGATAAAAAAAGAAGAAAACAAATTATATCTAACACTTAAGTTTACCAAATTGTTTGCCACATGTAATAATGTATAAGTGGAAATTTTCGCGAGGTTTTTTTCGCAAATTTCACGAGTGAACATAAAAATGCGAAAATAAAAACTCGCGAAAATAACTTTTTCCAATAGATTTGATTTGCATTGATGTCAATACCGTGAAATTAAATTTTCGCGCATTTGGCAAAATTGTTAAAATTGCGAAAATATCTGTACGCAGAAATTTCTACTTATACAGTAGGCCAAAGGGAGAAAAATGTCTACAATCTGACATTTGCATGGCAGTTCAAAGTTGGAAGTATTTTAATTAATCTGTTTTACAGTATTTCATATATCTTTGCTCTCAGTGCATAGGTGTACAACAATATCTCTGCACTGAAAGACCTATTAAAGACCGAAGTTCTTTAATAAACCGAAGTGAAAACGGCAACAATGAAACCTACTTAGATATTGTGGTTCACAATTGATGGAGATTCGGGGAATTTTAATGCATTTCAGGCTAAAATTAGTGGTAGGATGAATTTGAATTATTTTGTGCACAAAATAGGAGATATTACTGGAAAAAATCAGTTTAGGACATTGAGGTTTCTCCAAATCTGTGTTCTAAACTCAGAATTCCATGAAATTAATCTGTTTTCCGTAAAACTGGAAACTTTGGTCTTTAACCTATTACATTACCAGAGCTGAGAATAGCAGTGGAATCCACTAACCATGTGCTTCACTGAATGCATGCTATGTGGTTGCTTAGCAATGATGTTGAGAGAGAAGGTACAAGATGGAAGAAGTGCCCTTAAAAGCAATACTACATAAACACATGCCCTTAATTTTTTTCTCAATGTTGAGAATTTGATACAGTTGGGTTTTAATACTCCCTCAAAGTAGTATAGCCATGTCTGAAATAGCATTTTTATTCTGTAATTAAAATTGTAAATCCTCAATCTTAATTGGCCTCTTTGTGCAGGTAAAAGTTGATTTTTGATTGAGCTCTTTGTCAATTTTCTTGATCTTGGTTTAAAACATGAAATTTGTAACCCCTTTTGAGGCATTATCATTTGTTTAAGACCAAAAGCAGATAATTTTTTTGGTCATATTTCTTATGTTTATTGTTCTAAAGGTGGGTGACCTGATTGACACTTTGGCGGCCCCCCCCCACTTTACCATCAAACTTGAGATTTTGTACAGAAGAGACGTAGTATGTTTTGGTGCAGGATCCAGTGCCATTGAGTGTTCCCGGATAGTGTTTTTGTTTTTATGTTATTAACAAAAAAGGTCTCCAAATGGTGGTAATACCCACATTAATTCGGCACAAACTGTCCTATAAGCCAATTTAATCAAAATGGCTATCTAAAATTTGTAATCAGATGTTTTGAATGACATGCTTCCCTGTGAGGGAGAAAACATCATATGGAAACTCAGGTCACCCCCCCTTTTAAGATTTTTTTTGTATGTAAAGTTTTCATGGTACAACATGCCCACTATAACTTTAACCATGTTTGCTCTTATTTTTTTTGTCTCTTACATAGGACCAATCAGGGGTAGAAATTCAGCTTGGTGTAACCTCGCTAGGGCTAGCCGTATTCCAGAATTGCGTCCGAATCAACACCTTTTCATGGGCCAAGATTGTAAAGATCTCATTCAAAAGGAAACAGTTTTTTATTCAACAAAGAAGGGAAATGGTGAGTATACACTGACGGGAAGGGCATAGGGGTCGAATAATAAATACACGTGTGGTGGAACAATGTGAAAATATATCACAAATTTACCTAGATAATAAATAGATAGCAGGTTATATATGCAGTTACTGTTTTCAGCATTATTATCATTCATGCCACAAATAAAATGATCAAACACAAGGACTAGAAGGTGGTTTGTGGGGGTGCATGCACTTACGCGTGCATTCAAAACGTGTACCTATTTGTGTGTTTGTGTGGCAGACGTGTGTTTGCAATAAACAGACATTCATTGATCTGGTGGTGATCATACCCTCTTCTGTTTTGCCTCTAGTTTTACAGAGGAACACAAAATAAACCTGTGCTGAAAATTTTAACACTGCATTTTAATTTTGCGATTATTTTGTATGGATGTTGCCAGTTCCTAATTGTGCTGTATAATACTTGGAGGTTCCTAGGCCTAACCTGGATGAGAAAAGCCCAAGAACGATCTTTGTGGTGTCACCTTGGGGACGCCTTCATCATGCAGTGGATCGATAATGGAGATGGAGGAGGGAGAGGAGGAAGGGAAGGAGGAGGGAGGGAGGAGGAGGAGTCCCCATAGGTTATTCCCCTTATTTGGAGTTTGTGTGTGTGTGCGTGCACATATTTATGCATATGCATTAAGATGGTGACCGAGTCCCGGGAAATCGGGGCCCGCCCGAACATTTCGGGTCCCAGGAAAAAAATTCACCTGCTCGATACCCGAAATTGTAGGCCTATTATTTATTTATTAATCAATACCTTAGTGCCAATAACAAAAATAAGCTTCAAGAAGTAACCAACTGCTGATATTTGCGATCATTTTCACTTAAAAGATTTGCAAAAATGCAATCCTGCATTGTGTTAAATTATTAACCCATCCAAAAATAACAACCCTAGTGTATTACCAGCTGAAGGGTATAGGCGGTATCATATTCTAGTCTCTTCGTCTGTGGGCGCTGACCGCTGATATGGCCTGATACCATCATACTAATACATTCGTAATGATGAATAGAGAGACCTGGTTGTCACATTTACTTTAGCCGTCAACTTCCGAGGCTATGCACGTGTGTATAAATTGAAGGAGTCCGATTGAACGCACCGCACATCAATCGCCAATTCAGATGCCTCATGGCGTCAAAAAACCCTTTTCCCCACGTGTTTTTCCATGTGCGGTGAATCGCTGCACTGGGCGCGTTCAGCCCAAGCTCGCTTAACAAGGACTTGACAAGAGCCGGAATTTTTGCATGCAATTATTTTCGTTAAATCTGTACTTTTTTTTGGCCCAATAACCTGTAAAATATTATTAACAAAGAACACAAAATTGGCACCAAATAGTTTTCTTCATTGAGGTTGATTATTGAATGAAAATGGATTTCTCTCTGTTTTTAAACGCCATTGTCTATAGCTTAGCGGCCGGCTGTGTGTTCTCATGGCCGGAAGGGTCTTTCGAAAGTTTCCACATGCCCTGGGCCACATTCCCAGGGGCGTGGCCCGGGATTCTAAGATTTCACCATTAATCGTACTTAGGGAGGAGCGCGTTGCCCGGTCGTCTTTGTGGTTATATCGAGTCTTTTAAAATCACTATACCTCCATTTAAATACAGCCAAGCTGCTCCATGACTGTGTCTTGATTGTTCTTTAAGAATTTACTTTTGAATAATAAAAAAACAAATGTCCTGTAAGTATTTATTTTTGCGCATACTTTTATCACCAGGAGTTAAACACCTGGACTGCGTACTACTACCGGTTTCTCCCTCTGACAACGGAATCAAATTAATCATCATTTATATGGATGACGCCCGTGGCACAGGAACTCCGTCCCGGAACTCGTCAGCGTGGTCGCTGTGAAAAAGGCTCATTTTCCATACTTTGGCAAAATAAATCTATTTTTGTTGAAGTTTATACTAGCAAACAATATCTACATTTGAAATCATGTTTGGAATGCATTTAGGATCAGTTTTTATGTATTTATAAAACAATAAAACCGGTAAATTCAGCCGACCAGCCTGCCTGTATATTTTAATGATATGGCATGGGATATGGCATGCCGTAGCCTTGGTCTACTGATACGTTTCATGTTTTTTGTTTATGTTTTCCTTCTTTGCCATGCTCGGGATCATTTTTTAGGTCGCCAAATATTCGGGTACCCGGGAACTCGCCGAAAAAATAATTCGGGTACCCGGGAGCTATTTCCCGAAAATAACACCCTTAATATGCATAGGTATTTCTCTTAGCTTTGAAACCAAATTGTCATAGAAAGGCTGGTGACACGTAAAATTAGACGATATGAGAGTGATAACGCCACCCATTTCGTATGAGCTACCCTTTATAGACTTCCCAATTTATGCAGTATAACGTAGTGACCAGGTGTGACGTAGCATAAATTTCATAGCACCACATACCACCGGCGATCGATAAGTACTGATTCATGCCAGGGTGCCTGCCACTCTCTTGATCAAGTAGCCCATCTTGATTTATTTAGGACCCCTGGTCATAGTAGTAGTAGTAGTAAAATCAAATTTTTAAATACGGTTTTGTCCCCGCAAACGGGGTGGCCGGATTCACCTCACATCATTCGTAGCAATCGCCCTTCCTTCACTTCACCCGATCATGATCCCCAATCCTCAAAACCCCAACCCTCTGCTCTCAGCCCCCACTTGTTTCCTCCAGGCCCTCTTTGGTCGGCCCATCTTCCTCAAACCACCCACCTCGAACTCAAAAGCCACTTTTAAAACAGCTCCTCATCCTACTCAGCACGTGCCCAGACCTTCTTACACCATTCGCCTTCGCCAGTCGGTCAGCCGCCTCTTCCAAACCCAACATCTGCATCAAATCCTCAGTCTTTTTCCTATCATCAATTCACCACCAACATTGTCTAACCATGTCTCTGATGCCCTTGCTCAAAATCCCCATCTCATTTTCAACTCGGGACCATGTCTCACTCCCATTACAGCATCACTGATTCCTCACACAAATCTGTTACAACATCCCTTTCATCTTTCAAAGGAAATCTGCTCCCAAGTAACAACAGACTCTACATGCTCTAAAACTTCACCACCCATTACTTACTCGGCTGTCACAGCGCCTTACTCCACCACCCGCACTAATCCTGTCCCTTAGGTATGTGAACTCCTTCCTTTCACCTCATCACAATACATTTTCACCTCCTTCCCAATCTACCTCACTCCTTCTTGCATCTTCCACACACCAGTCTTTGCCAAACTTGCGGGTCACTTTCATCTTTGTGCATCTTACCATATCGAATCCATTTCCCACATTTCTCACACCACACCACACTGAATTTGCCCTAACCGACTCTTTCCACATATTCCACAGGGTCCCCCACATCCTTATCACGAACACCTCCCCCTCCTCCCACTCACAATCACTTTAGTCTTCCCAAGGTTTACCTCAGGCACTTACTCTCAAATGCCTTCTTCACTTCCCAAAACTTCTCCCTCAAAACCTCCTAGCCAGTGAAATATTTAATTTCAATTTCTGTCAACAAATTCACATAACAAAACTCCAAACCTATGAATGTTAAGGACAAAATATGAAATCTGGGGCTTGTACCTGAGCTTTTATAGGATTAGGCAGGCATATATGTCTATGGTGTCGCAGAACAACATCATGTAGGAATACCAGTATTGTAAGTGGGAAAACATTTACTGTCACAGTTGTCAAATTATCACTCGCATTGTGTTACTGTTTATTTGTTTATAGGGGGAGACAAGGGACACAGTAATAGGTTTTAACAACATGGCCAGCTACAGAGCATGTAAAAACCTCTGGAGTCCTGCGTGGAGCACCCCACATTTTCAGACTAGTGGAACCACAGCCTCAACCCAAAAAGAGAGTTTTCTTCCAATTAGGGTCAAAGTTTCAGCTATAGGTGTGTGTTAGCATGATGAAATTCTGTTTTCTCAATAAGCAATTTGGAAGTTAAAAGAACACATTCATCATTAAGCTACTGAGTATTCAATAACATGTTGTCATATTATTTAGATTGTGAATTTAAATGGTACAGAAAATGTGCAAGATCCCATTTATTTTACCATTTATCAATTTTATGGTCAGATATGGGTTGACAGTTGAAAAAAAAAAATGGTTCTTGCATAATGGCACATGGTAGTTTTGACCACCACCCATGCTCCGGAGAGGTCGCCCTCCCTTACTCAAAGGGCAGCTATTGAGTTTTATTATCTTTTTGAGACTTAAAATTTTTCCCTCAACCTGAAAAAATAATGAAAATTTATATTATTTTAAAAGAAGCAGTAGCGAGATTCGATCCCGAGACCACTTATCATGAGGTCGGCTACCTAACCACCAGGAGGTTGGTGTGCCAGATTTGCAATTCTAATCCTTGCTAACATTTACGGATTAAATCGCTACTGCTATGTGGTAAGAATCACTATAATGAATAGCTCCGCTCGGGAATGGTTGCCACATCTATGCTCCAGGCGCATGAGTGTTGGTCAAAAATCTACACACGCTGCATATGTTGGGCCATTTCCAGTTCACCCGCTGATTGGTTCTGGCAAACAGCTTTGATATTACCAAGTGAATATCTCCATGTGGTTGTGTAATCTTTCAAAAAATATGGAAAACTGAGATTTGATATAGATTCCTGAAGTCCTTTTATTTTCGGACATTTGTATAAAGTTGACTGTGAGTTTTCGTTCCCTTTGTTTTAAAAACAATTCTGAGTAACATTAATGGTATTGCAGCCATTGAAAAATTGCTAAAATGTATCACACAAGTGTTTCATAATTACCTTTGTGTTCCAACTTTGTGAACCAGATCAGATGACAAGTTCACAGAAGCAGAAAAAAAGATAGAATACTCTGATTTAATGGAAATTGTAAAGAACTCTTATCTTTGAAGTGACATTGCAAACCCTTGAGTTTGTTTTATGTAATTTAATAAGGAGACAGATAATGCAAGTTGTTTATAGTTTTTCACTATTTGTAAGAAGTTTGAGGCGATAAAACACATTAAACAAAAAGCACCCAAAAAAACAAGCTTGAAAAATCAAAACGTTGGCAACTCGGACGTGACGCGTGTGGAGTAACACCCATTTTAAGTAGTGTTGCCAGCCGTAATTGAAGTTGTACAGTCTGGCAGCATTTAAAATTATATTTCTAAATGTAACTGCATTTTGTTACAAATTTAAGTGTGTATTTTTTATGTTGAGTTTTATTTGTTAAAATGCAGTAAAAATAAAGTTCACAACGAAAAGCGAATGCCCGTGCGAATCCTATCAATATAATTGCATTACTGTTTTAGGAAAATGTACACAACGTAAAAAAAAAAAAAAAAAAAAGTCTAGTCAAAATACGTCAAATGATGACTGAACTAGACGCAGTTGAAGTGTTGCCAGAAGAAAGAAAGAAAGAAAGAAAGAAAGAAAGAAAGAAAGAAAGAAAGAAAGAAAGAAAGAAAGAAAGAAAGAAAGAAAGAAAGAAAGAAAGAAAGAAAGAAAGAAAGAAAGAAAGAAAGAAAGAAAGAAGAAAAGAAAAGAAAAGAAAATTACTCTGATTTTAATGAAATTGTGAATAACTCCTTATCTTTGAAGTGACATTGCAAACACTTGAGTTTGTTTTATGCAATTTAATAAGGAGACAGATAATGCAAGTTGTTTATAGTTTTTCACTATTTGTAAGAAGTTTGAGGCGATAAAACACATTAAACAAAAAGCACCCAAAAAAACAAGCTTGAAAAATCAAAACGTTGGCAACTCGGACGTGACGCGTGTGGAGTAACACCCATTTTAAATAGTGTTGCCAGCCGTAATTGAAGTTGTACAGTCTGGCAGCATTTAAAACTATATTTCTAAATGTAACTGCATTTTGTTACAAATTTAAGTGTGTATTTTTGATGTTGAGTTTTATTTGTTAAAATGCAGTAAAAATAAAGTTCACAACGAAAAGCGAATGCCCGTGCGAATCCTATCAATATAATTGCATTACTGTTTTAGGAAAATGTACACAATGTGGTGTTGCTAACATTTCTGACTTCCACTGTCATGAAACTGGGTACAAAGCATTTGAAGTACTTTCAAATAAAAAGTTTAGCTATTAATATCATCATAGACCCTAATTATTTATTAATTTAAAAAGATGGATACAATTCATATAGCTTGTATACTTCGCAATGTTAAACGGGACCAATATGATTTAATGCCAAAACATTGTGGTTCTAGATGGACATATGACCGTGAGAGATGGAACTTGTGGCCGAGATTTGAGGGATATACTAAGTAGATGAATGTCACAACGCCGACGCGGCACACTAGTAAAACTACATTTTAATAGCGTCATTTTTCTTAGCCAAGAGGATTGCGCCGCAGGCCTATAAAGTTACTAAACTAGAAAATTCCTCTTTTCTACTCTTTTACGGAATAAACCTCAATACTAGATTATGGTTTATTCCGTTATAGGACAAAAATTAACATAGTAACTCTAGTAAAAAATACTCCCACAGTGTAAGAAAAGTACCCCCACAATGTAAAATACTCCCACAATGTTCTTCTTTACACTTAAAAATACTCCCACAATGTATCACTTGTAAGTCCACAACACATAAACAACACCACACACACAAAATGTGATAGAGCACTGAAGTCTGACCTCATCATGAAATGTGTTTTCTATCAAAAAGGCTTTCAGAGATAGCCTCCAACCCCCCCCCCCCTTAGTGCAAACCCCATAACCCTAACACTGACGTTGGTTTCTAGGCCTAATCTCCGGAGGAACTGGAGGAGTGAGGGAAGAGGGGAACAAGAAAAGTCGCAAAATTCGGGTGGGATTCGAACCCAGGCTTTCAGGCCCCAGCCCCATACCCGGGATAGCAAGCTAGGCGGGTTGTCGCTGACCCGGCCAGCAATTTCATGACCATATGAGTCTTGGTTGGATGATGTCATCCACTTTTGCGACTAGTGCATTTTGTCTCAAATAACACAGTGAGTTTTGGTGAGGTTCTTGTTGTGATAGGGTTAAGGGTTCAAAATAAACCGTCAATTAGCCATTATGTGTGAAGGTTATGGATTGTGAAAAATTAGTGACAGAAACGCAGTCAGGTTCAAGAAAATTCATAGGAGTTACCGGGCTTCAATGTTTGCGACTTGAAGAACAACAAGGGAAAGTTAAGTAAACATGTGTAGGACATGATGCATGACAAAGATGAAGGCGGCCTCCGGGGAAATGTTGGCGTATCCGAGATAAAACCAGTGATCGAAAAACACAAGATTTTGTTTCAAGTTGTGCTTTTGATTGTTCCAGGATTAAGAATATTGGATGGTGATTCAGATTTACTGTTGTCAGTTATGTGAAAAATCATTGAGCAATGTTCGTACAAAGAGGGACTTGTACAGGATATTTATCTGGGGGGGCTGTCTCTCAAAAAAAACTATGATTATGAAGGTAGTTTTATGTTCATTTGTTTATCTTTGTTATTTTGATACGCAGTTACAGTCGCTATTTTTGTATACCTTTTTAAAAGTGTTATTGTTTTAGTTTTTCCCACATATCCAATCATGCACACAAAACTTGCACGTTTAACTTGTGCGTGGGATGCAAGACCCTGTTAAAAGGAGAAAAAGAAAATTTTCCATTACATGAGTTAGTTGATAGTGACATTATTTTCCGCCAAGAAACCCACTCTTCTGTTGATGATTGACAAAAAAATTTTGGAAAAGCCAAATGGGGGGAGGCATGCATGGTTTTCTAGTCATTCTTCTAATAGGCGTTGGTGTTTCGATCTTAATTCGTAATTCCGTGTCGCTTATTTTTAATCGCCCAGTATAGTGACCCCAGTGGCCGGTTTTTAATTATTTCTATTCAAGTAAGGGTTTGCCCCTGTGTTGGGAAAATGTACACAATGTGGTGTTGCTAACATTTCTGACTTCCACTGTCATGAAACTGGGTACAAAGCATTTGAAGTACTTTCAAATAAAAAGTTTAGCTATTAATATCATCATAGACCCTAATTATTTATTAATTTAAAAAGATGGATACAATTCATATAGCTTGTATACTTCGCAATGTTAAACGGGACCAATATGATTTAATGCCAAAACATTGTGGTTCTAGATGGACATATGACCGTGAGAGATGGAACTTGTGGCCGAGATTTGAGGGATATACTAAGTAGATGAATGTCACAACGCCGACGCGGCACACTAGTAAAACTACATTTTAATAGCGTCATTTTTCTTAGCCAAGAGGATTGCGCCGCAGGCCTATAAAGTTACTAAACTAGAAAATTCCTCTTTTCTACTCTTTTACGGAATAAACCTCAATACTAGATTATGGTTTATTCCGTTATAGGACAAAAATTAACATAGTAACTCTAGTAAAAAATACTCCCACAGTGTAAGAAAAGTACCCCCACAATGTAAAATACTCCCACAATGTCTCTTTACACTTAAAAATACTCCCACAATGTATCTCTTTTAAGTCCACACACATAAACACACACACACACACACAAAATGTGATTAAGAGCACTGAAGTCTGACCTCATGAAATGTGTTTTCATATCAAAAAGGCTATCATAGATAGCCTCCAACCCCCCTCCCCCCTTAGTGCAAACCCCATAACCCTAACCCTGACGTCGATTTCTAGCCCGGGAGGAACTGGAGGAGTGAGGGAAGAGGGGAACAAGAAAAGTCGCAAATTCGGGTGGGATTCGAACCCAGGGCCTTTCGTGCCCCAGCCCCATACCCGGGATAGCAAGCTACGGCGGTGTCGCTGACCCGGCCAGCAATTTCATGCCCATATGAGTCTTGGTTTGATGATGTCATCGCTACTTTCTGGACTTAGTGCATTTTTTCTCAATTAACACAGTGAGTTTTGGTGAGATTCAGTTGTGCTAGGGTTAAGGGTTCAAAATAAACCAGTCATTAGCCATTATGTTGTGAAGTGTAATGGTGTGAAACATTAGCTGACAGAAACAGCAGTCAGGTTCAAGAAATTCCCATAGGAGTTACATGGCTTCAATGTTTGGACTTGAAGAACAACAAGGAAAGTTAAGTAAACATGTGTAGGACATGATGCATGACAAAGATGAAGGCGGCCTCCGGGGAAATGTTGGCGTATCTCTGAGATAAAACCATGTTATCGAAAAACACAAGATTTGTTTCAAGTTTTGCTTTTGATTTGTATCCAGTATTGATATAATATTGGATGGTGATTCAAGATTTAATGGGTCAAGTTATGAAAACATTGAGCAATGTTAGTACAAAGAGGGAACTTGTACAGTGATATTTATACTCTGCTGTCTCTCAAAAATAACTATGATTATATCAAGTTGATTTTGAGAAAGTTTTGGACCAAGTCAATTGCATGAATAGGGGAGCCAGAATTACCATAGGTCCAACAATCAAATTACTGCTTGGAACAGGTTCAACGAGTTTGGTTATTGTAGACTAGTTAAGCTGGTAATTTGTCCAAATCAATGGAAAAACTTACTTTTTGCTGACAGGTAGGAATGTGAGCTGGTGTTGTGATCCTTATGTCACTGTCACTGGAGTAGACTTCAAGTCACAAGCAATGAATCAAAATATGACTTAAGTTGTAGAGCCCCCTCATCTCTGTTCATAACTATCCACAAAACTGTTCCACCCTAAAGACAAGCAAGAACTAACAAAGATCCCCATTTGTGTATGCGATTCCATGCTGCAGTTGTTCACATATGTGGGTGAAATGCCAAGAACTTTTGGCACTATGAGTGGACGAACACAGGAGGGGAGGCAAGAAAATGTTCATATAGAAATTCACTTGAATACTAAGAGAGGAATCAGCCATGTCAAGAAATTCAGACCATGTAGGCAGGACAAATCATATTATCAGTTAGGGGAACAGAAAATTTTAGAGTAACAGAAAATTTTAGAGCGAGTGACAGCATGGCATGATGGATAAGAGAGTCTACCTGGATCAGAAAGAGGGAGAGGAGTTATTAGCAGAGAAGAGGGGTCTACAACTCAACTGAACAAACACACTGTCATATTCTGCACAAATCATAGCAGGGAAGAAGGAACAATGACAAACATCTCTTCATAACTTAAAAAAGTCGCTGGGTTAGCCAAAGAATGCAATGCATCACAATACTAAATAGCTTAAGAAGCCAACTGGTAAGCATCAAATGCAACACCTGGACTGGAAGAGGACAAAACAGAAATACGCCCAAATTCACTACAACACCAGGCGGTATAGGGACACCTTCGTTCCAGCCACTATACCAGATTGGACCAATTTACTTCTCAAAGCTTCCACAATTAATGAATTTAAGGGGGTCATCTTGACAAACACCTCTATTCACTCAAGACAGCAAAGTAGGCAATGTTGCCTCAATAGGGTTGTCTTCCAATGAACTGATCCAGATCCAGACATTTAAAGATGCATAATATGGCAAACCATACAGAAGGTTAACATGAAGAATTTCCAAACTTCCACCTTACTGCACCATAAATGACATTCAGTGAAAAAATTCACTGACCAGCCAGTGTTGGGGTAGAAGTTTTATAAATTTGTCATGCTATCTTAATTACTTACACATTCAAGCTTCTTTCTTCTTACAGAAACTGCTACTGTTTTTGTGTGTGTGTGTGTGTGCAAGTGTGTAACAACTGAATGCTCACATGGTGATACACAATTCTATTGGAATTCCTCCCTTCTATTCACACATACGCATACAGGACCCTTCCCCTATTATAACTTAAAAGCTGTTCTATCCCACTTGCATGCACATTTTGATTTCATCAGTTAAGATCATTCACGGTACCCGACTCTCGTCCAGGACAGATTAAGGTGACCAATTGCACATCTGACATAATGTGATGGTGCAGAACAAGATGTCTGCCCTGCATAGTCATCTATAAACGGTAAAAGCTTATTAAAGCCCAAAAGTTTACTAAGGTTGAGTTTTATATATCTTTGAGTCAAACAAATTTAATGGAGAATTTCAACATTTTAAAATCATATTTTGTTTGATCATGCCTCACCCTGTCATCTTGAGGCTCACTGGGTAAGAGCACCCATCAAGTATTAGTATTCAGGAGGTCTTCGGTTCATATCCAGCTGGCTGCACACAGGTTCTCACACCCACTCTTGTTCATCAACAACTCTTAAGGAATGGCAGGGGGTCGGGTTAGCGCAGTGGGTCTTCCCTCGCTTCGCACAGTTGTGGTGTGAAGCGCTGGACCACTGCTGGCAAGCATACCTTACTGACTTCAGAATGGTTTCCAGTCCATACTCAGCCTCGCAGGTTTTCTCCAGGTACTCCAGTTTCCTCCTAAAACTGGGCTTTCTTCCCTAACATGTATATGATAATAAAGTGAATTGGAATAAAGTATCTTGGTGACACTAAAATGACATAATAGTGTTGATGTGCCGTTAAATACTAATACCTCCTCCTCCTCCTCTTTAAGGAATGGCAAATTAAATGAACAAAACCTACTGCTGGCAAGCACACCTTACTGACTTCAGAAGCGAGAAATTAGTAGTGCTTAATACTTAGGACTGCTTCATATGTACAGATGAGCATAGCATGTAAAAACAAGTGACTCTGAAAAGAGCTGTTCAAAAGTTTGCAGACTGTCCTTTGTCTAAACCAAATGAACTGCCTCTTTTCCATATAATATGCACTTCAGTAAGTAAGGTTGTCCCTTACGTATGTGAGTGTGACTAAAAGTATGTTGCCCGTTACCTACTTTTCAGTGATGTAGCAACACTGAAGTTTAAGACTGTTTGTCAACTAAACTAATGTGAACTCTGCACAAAGTAAAAAAATGAGGAATCCTTATGATTGCTTGAAAAGAGTGCACCCCATACAGCTGATGTCATTGATTTATTGATTCTGATTTTAAAGCTTCACACACTAACCTCATCCCATTTGTCCAAGCATTATACTTTCAATATGTTGTTCCCCAGGGATCCGTTGTAGGGTCTACTAAATGGTTTCACTGTGAAACATTCATCCAGTTGGTGATATTATTTGGAACCATAATGTTAGCTTTTACTCTTAAGCTGATCCTCATTCTTAAAATTGATTAATTTCCAAAATACCAAACTATTTTTAATGAAATTAGTTTCATGAAGGTGTCATCGCATTCAAGAGCATTAAACACCATGAGGGCTAGCTGATGATTGGTTACAATGGATTTCATGTCATTTTTTAGCCAATCACCAGCATGGTAAGAATGGTGGTAGGGTGAAGAAGGCGAAGGCCTAAATATATATGAATATATGATATAATTAGCCAATCAGAAATGCTCTATGAAAAAAAGATGGTGCTTAGGGGTTAATATCCTGCCTCATCATGTAGGAATGTGTCTTATCAGTGCTACGCTAAAGTTTCTTAACCTGATCGACAACCTTAGAAATTGAGATATTGGTATCAGAAGAAAAACATCTCCAAATGCAATCGACCACATTAATTATCACACATACTGTCCTATGGGTCAATTGAGTACACATTTCTACTTCTACTCAGGCTTCTAAAAAAAATACAAAAAATAAATGCAAGTATTTATATAGCGCTTCATACAAAGCGCTTGACATTTATTCCGCTGTCACTAGGATATGTCACATATTGAAAATTTGGCAGCCAATTATAACGGCGCACAGCATGACTACCCCTAACAGCTCCCCATTTACACCTGGGTGAAGTGAGACAAGCGAAATAAAGTGTCTTGCCCAGGGACGCAACACATTGGCCACAGCGGAACTCAAACTCACAACCTAATGATCATGAGTCCTGCGCTTTTCCACTAGACCACATGTGCTCTTCTACCATCCAAATGGCTGGACCGATTTTGGGTGATATTCTTCCATGTGAGGGAGAAAACTTCATATGAAAAAAATTGGTCCACGATCGGGTCACCCACTTTAAAAAAAATAGGCAATCAGTGATGCACACATAACTACCCTAATGGAACCTTTTAATACCCCTTCCAAATATTCTACCTAACTTTTGAACAATTCCTTTTATATTCTTGGAATAATGTTTTGAATTGTCACCATCAGTCTCGATAATGATACCAGGAATTTATGAGCAAATTACTTCAATTCCACTAAATAGTAGTCGTGTGAATTTGCAGTGCAGCAAGGCTTCAATTCAAATCTACTGGTAATATAGCAAGCTGTAATGCACTAGTGGGTAGCATAAATATCTGTGCCATGTGAACGTGATACTTTGACCAAATAATGACACCACTTGGGTTACTGATGGCAAATGCAATTTGTTATTCTTGCAGTCTTTAATGACAGGTGTACAGTTCTTTTGAATCTTGACAAGCTGCTTAAGCGGATTGAACTTCGCTGGTTATAAAGGGCAACTTTTTGTATTTGTATGTATTTAATGAGTATTATAATTAGATGTAGGAGGAGAGGTAGAAGAGGATAAAAAGGTTAAAAGATGCAGTAAAAGAAGAGGAAGGTGTAGATGGTAAAGAAGATTGATAGCGATGAAGAAAAAAATGAACAAATTCAGAATCAAAATGCTAAATTATTATAGTTCCTTGTTGTTTTTAATCCCCCTTAATTTGTAATATAAATGGTGCTCCTGCAGGCTGAGTGCCCATCTCTCCATCGCTGGCATTTGGGTCAGACTCCATCATATAATGTTACTGTGGGGGTGGGGGTTTGCCACTCTTCCCACACAGCGAGTCTGTTTTACATTCCCAACATATGCCGGTACCCATTAATATTCCTGGGTGGAGAGAGGCAAGTGAAGTTAAATGCCTTGCCCAAGTGCACAACACATTGGCAACAGTGGGCCTCGAACCCACAACCTTATGCGTATGAGGCAAACTCTGATCCAACTGCACCATGTGTGCCCACTCAAATTTGTGGGTGGCGTATGTTATCATGATGAATGCATGACTGTGTGTATTTTGTGCGTGTACAGGTCTGTGATGGTTCAATTATCTGCTTTACTGACAAAATGTAATGACCCGTGAATATAAACTTGGTAGGGTGGTAGAACATGATCAAATTCAATTCGGAGCTAGCATAAATAGTCGCAATTTGCAATTGGCATAGCTGTTGAAAGTCTCATTTATTTTGACAAAACCAAAAATATCAATGATGGCACACTTTTGACAACTAATTTGGATTATTTGTACCACTGACTTCATCCTGTGTAAATTTTACGAAATATCATTGCTAAATGTGATTGTTCTTTAAAATCTAGTTTACCACGTCTCTTTATGGGGAATTGGCATATAGAGGGCGCTATAACATAAAATCATAACCTTTGTATGCCTATATGGCAAGATTCCCGCAATGGATTTTTCTGATTTTTGCAGTGGTAATAGCTCTTGCTTGTCCCTACTTCAAAATTGTGTCGCCACTGCTTAAAATTGCTCTAAAAATAAAATATGTTTTGCATGGGGTCAAACAGCTGTGTTGGCTCACAATGTCAAAATAAAAACCTTGTCTTTGGTCAGAAGCATAATAGATGCAGAGGAGCCAACTGACTGAAGATGAGTTTTACAGAAGATGTATCATGGGGCTGATTGGTTTATGATGACATATTTCTTAAAAGTGCTCTGGTCACTAGGTGGAGCATTGTGACCTGATCGACAGCATTGACTTCCCACTTTACTTCATTCAAAGTTAAGTCTGGTATCAGAAGAAAGTTCATATTTTGCTCATTACCCCAGTGAAATTTCAGGCCCAGGAAATGTTTCCTTCCGATTTTAGGAACAAAAACAAAAACCCGTCTCCAAATCTGGTCAAGCACATTATTTAACACAAACTGTCCTATGGGCCATTTCAGTATACATTTTTGCTTCTAGTCGCTAAATGGATGGACCCATGTAAATTGAGAGAATAAAGGTATGATTTTGGGAACCGGTACTCTCTTTACAACAAATACTACCTGCGTACTACCTGGGTTCAATTGTCGAATTGAACCCAGGCATCAGCCAATGAAATTGCTTACATTTTCAAAGCTGTTTAAGAATAAATTTTGAAATCGGATGTTTTGGTGATATGCTTCTATGTGAGGGAGAAAACATTGTATCTAAATTGGACCATGATCGGGTCACCTATCTTTAAGAGGTCATCATTCAGATCCCTATTTGATCCTATTTGGCACGGTATTCAAATGCTAAGCAGGACACATGTTGAATGATAATGTAAATTACTTAAAATTCATTTAAATTTACACGATATATTTATATGGAACATTTTAATGCTTTAAAGAGGCACTAGCACATTTGAAAAATAGTGCACCCTCACAATTTTTCAAAATTGATATTTTTGCATGGTTGTAAAGCTTTTATATACATTAGCCCTCACCTGAAATGTTTAAGACCAAATCAGCGCCCTTATGGGTAGACAGAACGATTTTTATGATCAATGTCGCCGACGACATTTATTCAGCAGACGACAAAAATGGCGTTTAACACAAGAAAACACACGCCGGAGCCTGATTCCCATGGCATGAACCCTGTTTGACCGGTCTGTGATCTTTTGTGGTTTAATATCAATGAGTACGAATCTATGATATTCATGTAATAGACAAATTTGTTGATTAAAGTAACGGCAAACTTAAAGTTGGCCTACAAATTACCTAGATGTACTTAGCCTCTTAATTATGTCCCTTTCTGTTTTTGGGTATGTTATTTTTATATGTAAAATATATCTATTCTTCCGGCCTAGCCTATCATTTGTGATCAAATTGAAGAAATTATTTTGTGAAAATGTGCCAGTGCCGCTTCAATCTGCTCTGTTATGTAGGCCTATACGTGTATTTCGGAAGTTTTACTACATGAAAATCAAGCAAGTTGAAAGAATGCTGCACATTGTTGCTTCAAGTGCAAACATTTATTTTGTTAAATATTATTTTGATATCTGGTATCATTTTATAGTCTTACCCAGTGATGTAACCACATTTTCATTTGGGGAGGGATGGATGGTGAGGGAAACAATATAATATTGAGGGATCACTAAAACCCATTTTGCAACTTATTAGGTGAAAACGGTAAACTACTATCAATTTAATACTTTTCCTGATCTCTATTGGGGACAGGAGGGAGCAAGGATTTTGGGTGGGGATCTCTAGTGTGAAACTTGTTTGGTCTTTCACATCGGGTACTTTCACTTCTGCAATTGTAACTTTTGAATCATGAATCTATTTTAAAGCTGTATTTTTTCTTTGAGAGCTAACAAAGTAGTGGATATACAAGAAAACGAAAAATGTTGAATGGAACAGAGGGTTTTCCATGAAAAATCGCTCAATTTAGTTGTAATTTTTTTTGACTCGCCATGTATGTGTGTGTGTGTATGTGTCACTAAAATGTAAGTTTTTTAAATTGACCTCAATTGAAAAGTTGAAGTTCAATTGAAACCAAACTTGTGTCATAGGTGCACCATGGGATCCCTCATGTTGATGAGGTCAAAGGTCACATGCCAAGGTCACATGCCAAGGTCACATGCCAAGGTCAAAGGTCTTGAGGTCAAGTTGAAAGATGTAAAATTGACCTCCATTGAAAGTTGAAGTTCTAACTTGAGTCATTGTGCAACATGGGATCCCTCATTTGTTGATGAGGTCAAAGGTCATCCAGGGTTAAAGGTGATATGAGGTCAAGTTGTAAGATAGGCTGCTGGGTGGCCCACAGCTTATATTCTTTGAATATAGCGAGCGCAAAAGCCAAGAACCGTGAAATTCTAGTTCATATTTCGGGTATATTTATTAATACCTGACAGCAGTTAAAAACTGGATTGTGACATTTACAATATTAAAAGCTTAATTTGTGAAAAACATGCTAATTCTTCCATGGAAATGAATGGCCATTCAAGAGTTCCTCGGGGATCTTGAGTGGACTATATGCAGTACGTTGGCAGAGATTTGCATAGGTCATCTACAAATAATCTGTTTTGAAAATCCTTAAAATCATGTTTTTTTCCATGGAAATTAAAGGGATTAGCAGCGATAATGCAAGAGAATCGAAAAAAATGTGGAAATGCATTTTTTTACTTATAAATCAGGGATAAGTGTGTACAATTCCATATAACTACTTTAATGTAGAAACAAACCACCAAATAGTGAAAAAAATAAAGTATTTGAGCAAATTTGTCATACCGTCACCCGCAAATGGACATACAGCGACGGCGTCTCAAAATCTACACTAAACAGTTGATTGTGGTTTACACCAGTACAGAATTAACAAAGATCAATAATATTTGTGTTTGAAGTCAAACTGTATTGATCATGGTGCACACCATTTCAGGCTGAAAATCTGTGATATTCACCGGGAAAGGCTGTTTTGATCTCAAGTTGGAATTTTGATACGCACGTATAGAAATTACAGAATCAGATAAAAAGTACTGCCTTGTCTTTAATACACGGATTTCAAGCCAACCACTTGCAGGTTATGTTCGCATATCTATGCCAGTAACAAAAATGTAAAAATATGAATTTTGATGATTTTTTCGATGTTTCGGATTAGCAAATCGCTGCTAATCCCTTTTAATAGGTATTCATTGCAGTTACAAAGGTAAAATACAAATTATTTCTCTACACATCTCATTCACCAGAAGAAGGGGTGATGCCCGAAACTGTTGTAAATTTACTACTTATGTATTTATGGCAATATTTATGACCTACTGTTATAATATTGTTATTTTATTATTGCTGATGCAGCTGGGCCGCCCAGCCTATCTTACAACTTGACCTCGCATGACCTCTCTCTCTCTCTCCTTCTCTTTCTCTCTCTCCTTCTCTTTCTCTCCCTCTTTTTCTCTCTCTCTCTCTCCCTCTCTCTCTCTCCCTCTCCCTCTTTCTTTCTCTCTCCCTCTCTCTCTCTCTCTCTCTCACTCTTTCTCTCTCCCTCTTTCTCTATCTCTATCTATATCACCGGCGTATCCAGACCTGGCTTTTTGAGGGGTACCCCGGGGAGAAAAGGCCTCTAATAGCTGAAAAATAGGCTGATTTTGCATGTTTTAACATGAACCCCGGCCCCGTGGGTGCGTGCCCCGAAAGCACCCCCGAGATACGCCTCTGTATATATATTTGTGTATGAAAGGTTTAGTGATTATGAAAGCTCACTAAAAATGTTGAATAACACTGTATTAAAGCCTAACGGAACAACAAATACCACTATCCATATTTTACTGGAAAGTTGAAAATTAAAAATGCCATTATTTCAGCAACAAAAAATCAGGTATGAATGTCAAATACTATAACTGAATGATAATTAAAATTGCAATTGTGATATCCAATAGACTATGCATATTTTGCATCAGAGCTCTGCAAATCATGACTAAATTTCAGTTTGGAGTATTTAGGACTTTCACATTTGCGATGTGTGAATGCTCAATTGTCGACAAATATTTAAACACTATAGGAATAAATAAAAGCCCTTCAGTCCCCTGCCTTGCCCAGGGCAAAGGAGGAAAACTACCCCGCAATGGCCTCTGCGTGTCATCTTATTCTGAAATGAACGATGCTTATTAATGTTAAACAAAAAGAAAAATCTGACAGATGTAGTTTCATATAATGTTCAGATTTCATTCAGCATTTTCTTGCATTGATTTGAGTCATTATTTTTTTCAATATGAGTTGAGAAAAATGTCTTGATTTACAATTAAAAACAACATAAAACAACCCTTGCTGTGAGGTATATATATTCTTGTCTGTATTTCTGCATAAAATATTTGTCATTTTTCTAAGTCCCTTCATTTGTCTTGCCACGGTACATGTTTTGCTTATGTGAGTATACCTGAACATTTTTCTCAACTGACATGTTTTTATGCAATGGAGTACGCCTGTATTCCCGATGCCCTGTTGGGTTCACCTATATCATGTTACAACATAATAGACAGGCCCATACAATCATCACACCTAGCCTATTCACCCTGTACTATTTTTAATTCCTGCAGATTCACAGTTTTGTTTGTATCCAATGCAAATTGGTAAAATTCCCCTTGTTTGTTTTTTAATTGATGGAAATTTGCTCATGACATTTTGGCTTCCAAATTCATGTGTGCACTATCTGAGAAAGGTTACGCGAAGAAGTCCCGATGTGGACGTATGCTGTAGCCGAAGAGGAGATGCTAACTATGCAAACATGGTTTTATGTAGGCGGAATGGACCTTAGCGTGCAAATGTACTGTCTTAAAAAAATATCAAGTTTCGTCACTTAGGCATAGGTCATACTGTAAACACCCATAGCACTTTCTTCTGTTCATCTCTTCTTTGGACAGAAAATGAGAAAAGGTCACTGTTCATGCCTGCCCTTTGCCTTTCTCAGACCTGTGGGTAATATATGATGTGAATTATGTGCAGAAGTGATGTTGCGGTTTTGATCAGATTTGAGTCACGAGATAGGGTTAGGTTTATTGAAAGAACGTTAGGAGGATGTAAAGAAGCGGAAAGCAGTATGTTTTAACATGGATGTGGTAACTGAAGCAGCTTATATTGTGACAGGTAAAATGTGTTTAACTTAATTTGTTATGTGTGGCATTGGGTAATTACTTCTGGATGCTATTAATTAAACCGAATATTGGCACTGTCGGACAGCAGGTATTGTAACAAAAAATGTGTCGTAAATGGGACTGTACTCTAGGTGTGATATTGTGAAATTGCTGGCCTAGCTGAATCAACAACTAGTACATGTCTAGTCGGTAAGATAGGAGTGTAGTAGCTTGCTGCTAGGCTTTTGAGCATTGAAACACTGATTTACCGTTACATGTGGACAAATTTTGTGTGTGTAAATTGTTGCTAGGAGGGGAAGCCATTTTGATGTTGGCAAGGTTTGGCATGGTAATGTAAGGTGAGTTAGTTAGGTCAGACTGATCACATATCTGGGTAAGGTGTAATTGGCTAGGTAGACTCATAGCCCTAGAGGTAGGAGCTAGCAAAAGATCAGTGTAAAAAGCACCCGAGTTAAACAAAAACCATGAACTCATTTTCTGCGTGATGAATTGGGAGTGAAATTTGACGAGAGAGCACCCACGGCCTAGGGGGTATGCTCGTAAAGATTGATGAGGAAAAGAGAAGCCCTAGGATGTGTGCCGTGATGGCTTAAAATGATTTTTAGTATTATGAGACTAGAGTAAAAATGATCGAGAAAAGACTGTGGGCTACAAGCGCAGCTTGAACAAATTTACAGAAAATGTGCTCGTGTATTCTTGTGTGAAGTGGAAAATGCGATAGGATGCGATGTGGAAAGGCATACACCCTGAGTTAACAATTCATGCTGAAGTATAAGTGATGCGAAATTTGATGAAATGTGTTGAAAGATTGAGAAATCTAATCCTGAATTTGTGGGACCCTATTTGATCCACAGATGCGAACTTGAAATGGAGATGTAAGGTGATATTTGTCAGAACATAAACATTTGAAAGAATGTAGTCTTGATAAATTATGATGCAACATGGGTGTCGGAGGCAAGTGTTTTGTACCTTGTACTTCATTAAAATATACCTGGCAAGGTGACAAAACTCCCCCTCAAAAAAAAAAGACCTATCCCCTTCCCAACCTCGACCAAAAATAAGTAACAAACAAAATTTTCATATACAAATGAATACCGATACAAATCCTGAAAATTTCTTTAAACAATTTATCTAAATATTCTTAAATTCAAAAAATGCTGTTATTTAAACTTATTACCCAATTTTAGCATGGATTAAAGTTATATAATACTATAAGGTCTCAAAAGATTTTATTCACAAAAAAGGGTGTTAAAGGAAAATGTCCCGACTCTTTTTTTGGCTTATATGGTAAATGGTGACCCATTCATGTGACCTACAGTTGTTGGGGTCAAAGGTCACAAATTTAAATAAACTCAACCTGCTTCAGAACTTGGCCGGGGGAGGTGGATAATGGCAAGATATTTTGTCTTGTTTTGGCTTCTTAAAAATTTGTAATGCATGTACAAACCTAAAAGGAAACATGGCCTCATAATGTGACGGCAGGTGAGCACCTGTTCCAGGGAGCGTGTGTATTTCTTTCAGGATGCCGATTGCATACTGTTATTATTTTCACATAATAATTTTTGTGATTTTAAAGTTAAGGAAATTGCACGAGTTGGTTATTGTCACTCTATTTACATATTTATACTTTTGCGTGACAATACTTTGTGTTGCCATGTCCATTCACATAATTAATAAAAAATTAAACCTTTGTGAAAATAACAGCATATATAGAGTAATTTTGTGAGCAATTATTTTCACCTATTCTGTGAGAGGCTACGATTTGTGAAGATAAATTGCTGAGGGAACAGTTACTGTGCAGAGGCGCCTATTTCAATATTTTGCCACAGAAAGAAGGTTCTTCATTTGCAAAATTTCTTGTTGTAAAATTTGAAGTTGTTATGCATAATTTAGCTACAAAAGGATGGTTTTCATCTATTTTTAGAAATATCTTGTTTTCACAGATTATGTGAGTGGTTTGAATTTGTGATGATATATTGCTGTTAGGGAACAATTTCTGTACAAGGATCTTGTATGGAAAATATTTGCCCACAAAAAGTGGGTTCTTGACCATTTGCAGAAATATTTTTTGTTGCAAAATTTTTAACTGGTTTTAGTAATTTAGCAACAAAAGTGATGGTTACAGACTTTGATAATGTTACTTTTTCAGAAATTTTGTAGGAGGCTTCAATTTGTGATAAATTCCTGTGAGGCAACAAATTCTTTAAAAAGTTATTTTTTGAAATTTGCCTCAAAAATATTGTTATTTTGCTTTGCAAAATTTCCTGTTGCAATTTCATTTTGTGCAGTAATTTAGCCACAAAAGGAAGATTCTTGTATTGTTTTTTTTGCGAAGTATCTTGTTGCAAAAATAGTTGCTTCACAGTATCTAGGCATTTGCATTACAAGAGAATACTGTAATCTGTAAGTAATGCTGAGTGAGTTAGTGCTGAGATCGCTATCAGGGCTGGAAAAAATGCATATTTCCCGGGAAGATAGTCATATTCCCATAGATTTCCCACCTTTTTTATGTATTTTTTTATCTGAAAAGTCAAAGATTTCCCTCCAAATGGTCAAATTTCCTGGGAAGGAGCTTCCTAGATTCCCCACTTTTTCCCACCATGATTGCTATTAACCTGCCTACTTAAGATGACCTGTAATTGTGTTGCAAGAATGTGCTTAGGGAGGATATTGCAAATGGGGGAATATATAAGATGTGCTTCATGTTGAGTAAATGGGATTTGGTTTCCAATCAGTAACTGTACATGGTACGTAAGATACTAGTAATAATGCCATTAAGGTTTTAGACAGATGATCCTGCTCAAAAACGGAGCACTTTTCTAACAGGAGAAAGTGAATCTTGCAGGAAATTCATTGAAATCTGTGTGTGTGTGTGCGTGCGTGCGCGCGCGTGTTTATCTCTCTGTGGGTGGTTGGTTAAGCATGTGTGTGTATGTCTGTGTGGGTGTCTGTGTTGTGTGTGTGCCTTTTGCCAAAGTAGAATCAAGACACACAGTGTGCTTTCTCTAGTGTAGTTTGTCCGCTGTCATTGAAATTTGTTTCTAACTTTGTTTATTGTGTGATACTTTCTCAACCAAAGTTGGCCATTAGGTAGCCAAAGAAAATGTGTTGATGCCAATGCCCATCTCTACCGGATAAGGGCATATATGTCAATGTCCCTTGCCCTCCCCTCCCCTCCATTCCCAGATATGCCATTGGTCCTGGGTCTGTCTTGGGAGGGGTGGCAATTTCCTGTTTTTGATGAGAGATTTTCCCGTTTGGAGGTGGTTTTGAACAGATTCTCCTGGTTGGAGGTGAACATTTCCTGATGTGCATACAAAAAGGCCAATGAAAATTAATTCAAGTTAAACATTTCATACATTCAAATATTTTACATAATTTTGCAATATAATTTTAAACAATTGGGTAAACTTGTTACTGATTTACAATTAATTTGGGTATTTTTTAGTGCTGAGAAATATTGTTGGTGGGAGACTTGTTCTTTCTGCTTCAATTCTTTTACCTTTGAGATACCTCTGAAGGGAGAAAGAATAAGGCCCAGCTTAAAAAAAAAAAAAAAAAAAAGTGAAAATAACAGCATATATAGAGTAATTTTGTGAGCAATTATTTTCACCTATTCTGTGAGAGGCTACGATTTGTGAAGATAAATTGCTGAGGGAACAGTTACTGTGCAGAGGCGCCTATTTCAATATTTTGCCACAGAAAGAAGGTTCTTCATTTGCAAAATTTCTTGTTGTAAAATTTGAAGTTGTTATGCATAATTTAGCTACAAAAGGATGGTTTTCATCTATTTTTAGAAATATCTTGTTTTCACAGATTATGTGAGTGGTTTGAATTTGTGATGATATATTGCTGTTAGGGAACAATTTCTGTACAAGGATCTTGTATGGAAAATATTTGCCCACAAAAAGTGGGTTCTTGTCCATTTGCAGAAATATTTTTTGTTGCAAAATGTTTAACTGGTTTTAGTAATTTAGCAACAAAAGTGATGGTTACAGACTTTGATAATGTTACTTTTTCAGAAATTTTGTAGGAGGCTTCAATTTGTGATAAATTCCTGTGAGGCAATAAATTCTTTAAAAAGTTATTTTTTGAAATTTGCCTCAAAAATATTGTTATTTTGCTTTGCAAAATTTCCTGTTGCAATTTCATTTTGTGCAGTAATTTAGCCACAAAAGGAAGATTCTTGTATTATTTTTTTTTTGCGAAGTATCTTGTTGCAAAAATAGTTGCTTCACAGTATCTAGGCATTTGCATTACAAGAGAATACTGTAATCTGTAAGTAATGCTGAGTGAGTTAGTGCTGAGATCGCTATTAACCTGCCTACTTAAGATGACCTGTAATTGTGTTGCAAGAATGTGCTTTGGGAGGATATTGCAAATGGGGGAATATATAAGATGTGCTTCATGTTGAGTAAATGGGATTTGGTTTCCAATCAGTAACTGTACATGGTACGTAAGATACTAGTAATAATGCCATTAAGGTTTTAGACAGATGATCCTGCTCAAAAACGGAGCACTTTTCTAACAGGAGAAAGTGAATCTTGCAGGAAATTCATTGAAATCTGTGTGTGTGTGTGTGCGTGCGTGCGTGCACGCGCGTGTTTATCTCTCTGTGGGTGGTTGGTTAAGCATGTGTGTGTGTATGTCTGTGTGGGTGTCTGTGTTGTGTGTGTGCCTTTTGCCAAAGTAGAATCAAGACACACAGTGTGCTTTCTCTAGTGTAGTTTGTCCGCTGTCATTGAAATTTGTTTCTAACTTTGTTTAATGTGTGATACTTTTTCAACCAAAGTTGGCCATTAGGTAGCCAAAGAAAATGTGTTGATGCCAATGCCCATCTCTACCGGATAAGGGCATATATGTCAATGTCCCTTGTCCTCCCCTCCATTCCCAGATATGCCATTGGTCCTGGGTCTGTTTTGGGAGTGGGGGGGGGGCAATTTCCTGTTTTTGATGAGAGATTTTCCCGTTTGGAGGTGGTTTTGAACAGATTCTCCTGGTTGGAGGTGAACATTTCCTGATGTGCATACAAAAAGGCCAATGAAAATTAATTCAAGTTAAACATTTCATACATTCAAACATTTTACATAATTTTGCAATATAATTTTAAACAATTGGGTAAACTTGTTATTGATTTACAATTAATTTGGGTATTTTTTAGTGCTGAGAAATATTGTTGGTGGGAGACTTGTTCTTTCTGCTTCAATTCTTTTACCTTTGAGATACCTCTGAAGGGAGAAAGAATAAGGCCCAGCTTTAACACTTGGAAGTATAAATGTCTCTGTGGGGTTATGTGATTGAAGATGTGTCTAATGGCTGCGTCCCATTATTATGGGCATGAAATTGAATTCTGAAAGAGGGTATTCTTTAATACCATTCATATGGGTTCTTGGTTTAGTCTTGATTCTCTCATAAGCCTTGTCCACATGGATGCTGAAATTTCAGAGTTTCAAACCTCTGGAGTGTCAACCAGGGTTTTTGACCGTGTGGACGCATTCAGAGTTCTAAAACTCCAGAGTGTTGTCGAGGGTCTAGCGGGGTTTTATCCTCTTAAAAAAACTTGGTGGTGAAGCTCAACTCTGATAACACCCTGGAGTGTTTTGAAGTAAAATAATTTAATTTTCACCTCGGAAGTTTCAAACCTTTGGAGTTTTGTGACCATGTGAACATGGCTATAATAGGCATATGGGAGTTGTGCAGATCTTTTAAAGCCTAACAAATCAGAAAAATTAACATGGTTTTGTGCTTTTGTTTGTATTTTATTAGAAAAAGAAAGCATAGGAATTCATAGCTTACATGTTTGCTGATCTTGGGGCTCCAAAATATAATCATTAATGATCAATTCCTTAGAGGCATATTTGAAAACAATATTATACATGCACACTATCCTAGTCCAGGGGCATAACCAGAGGGAGCAGCTTCCCCCTTGAGGCTAATCTTTCCCCTCCTTTGTCCCCTGTGGAATTAATGATTTTCTGCATACACGCCAATTTACAGTGAAAACAACATAGGCCTATACTGTACTAACAAACTTTAATATATACTTGCCCCCTGAAAATATATACCCCCTTTACCCCCTGCAAAAAAAGCTGGTTATGCCACTGTCCTAGTCCATCTTCAATAAATTACCAAAAACCTAAAAATACAACTCACCCAAGTAATCTTGTGGTGAAGAGGACAAAACAGGCAATTGGGTTGTCCATACTTTGATTACCACCAAATAGGCGGGAATTATTTGGTTGATATCGTTCCATGCCTAAAAGTAAACCAATATACTAAAGCATTTGCACAGAATTGCGCGTGCTGTGCAAAATACACACATTGCGTCTCTTGCATTGTCTTGCGCTATACATTATTCCATATCGGTTCGCACTGTTATGACGCCCGCCTATTTGGTGGTAATCAAAGTATAGCACAGGAGGATAAATTATCACTTAAAGCCCATGATATACTTCCAGTCGCAGTGAGCGATTGACATTCGCAATACTGGATATTGACCCAAGATCAAGTGTTACACATGCTCACAAGCAGAAAGTATTGGAAGTATATTGTGGCTTTAGTCTGTTAACATTTTATTCACTTTTCACTTTGTCCACTATCTTTGGTTAGGACTTAAAAGTCACACAGGGACTTAGTCATAGCGTGGTATCCCTGGTGATGTTTGAAACCGACCCAAGTTTCCCACTTTTCTCCCTCCCCTCTCCCGCTATTCCTTCACTCTCTCCCGGGACATAGGCTAGAAACAGATAGGGTTAAGAACTCCTCTTTTTTTTCTCCATACTAACCATAATGCCCTCATTCCTTACAGAACACCACAACACTAACTGAGAAAATGCACTAAGTCCCAGATGTAGCAATTGCATCATTAAACAAAGACACATATGGGCACGAAATCACTGGCTGAGCCAGCGACACCATCATAGCGTGGTATCCCTGGTGATGAGCACTCCAAATTTCCCACTTTTCTCCTTCCCCTCTCCCATTGCTAGAAACGGATAAGGAGTTCGGGATAATGGATTTCAAATGGGATAGTGCATTGTTACCTGGACTTCTGCCTATACAATACTGGGCTATTTCAAAATGGATTTCTGACAAACTGTAAACTGGACATAATTGTGTTGTTATTGTGAGGTGGAAATGATTTCATTACCAGGTGACATTTTGTCACATTCAGGATGTCTGTAAATGACCCACATGAACACCTGTAAGAAACTGCCCTTGTTGGAGCTGGGAATCCAGGTACCGCTTATAGGAACTAGAACCCAAGGGTCAGTGTTTGCAAAGTGTACTACTAGAGTAAATTTACCATATCCAGAAAGTTCAGGACTATTGGAATTACATTGGGGGACTTGTCTCTACTTGTTTATTAAGAGGGAGATCTTAGACCGGGTCTTGTGTGTTCAGTGTGCCCATGTCCTCATGAATTATTCACCATGTGAGCATCGATGGGACACCAAAGTATGGTAATGTGTGTGTGTGTGTTGCTTGTTGCCAATGGGTGATGTCTGAGTGTCAAGTATGAGTGTCAAATGAGAGCAGGGTTTCCATTTTACAAATGAATTACATTAGAAAATCAAAAGTCCCCAATGGTAGGTACTTTGTCGAACAGGGTGCCAAGGTAACACTACCCGTATGTACCCTAAAACCCAAATAACCAGAGGATGGACAATGATGTTGTACTCCTCTAAAAACAAGTACCTGAATAATTTGCTTGCTTGCTTGCTTGCACTTTTTATCTCCCTGGCTTGAAAAGCAGAGGGGGATATTGCGAGGATGCGCATGTCCGTATGTGTGTTCCAGTTTGGTTAGCTTTTCTAACCAAGGTTAGGTTTTTGTTTTTCAGGTGTCCTTCGAAAAGTTGAAGTCCGATTGAAACCAGACTTGGGGTTTAGGTGCAATAGGGGTTCCTTCATATGTGCATAATGTCAGAGGTCATGGACCAAGGTCAAAGGTCATCTGAGGTCATGTTCCATACTGCCATCTTGCCAGGGGGATGACGCAAGTTTACTTGCAGTATTTTTAATCATAATATTTGTTTTTGTTTTTCTCCTTTGTTGTAGTGGAAGAACAGAATACCAAACTGTAGAGGATGCAAAAAAGCGGCTAGCAAATAAAGACAAGGAGTTCCCCAGGTAAGATTCACTGGCAGGATTGACTATGTGCTTCTACCTCCTATCCTTTGCTTTCTTCCCCCTTCACTTCTGTGGTGGCTTAAGTAGTGTTTATTCAAATACATGCATGGGTGTCTATTTTTCAGGAAAATCTGAATTGTTCCCCCCTCCTTGCCACACTTAATCCAAATTCGTACGCAAAATTTAACATGGTTCCAATCACCTAAGCATCAGATTCTTCCCCAAATGACCCCAAGAGACAACCTATTCCCCTTGCCTCAGGGATGAATAGCAGAAGAATAGACACCCTGGCGTACACTTGGCATAATATCAACAACCACCTTCCTAACAGTTTTGTTCATCCAGCAAAATCACTCACTTCACTGTGAATACAGGCAGTTTTCTTGTGCTCTGTAAATTTCACTTGTTGTATGCATTCTTGTTTAAATAACATTGATTTGATATGGATGAAAATTCAAATTTGTGCCCCTTGGGCTTGGCCATCACATATGGCTGGCAGTATTGTTGTGATTGTATCTGTGTGTATCTATGCCTGTAGAATCCCTTGCATGAAATACCAATAGAATCTTAATTCAACAACTCCCAAATCGAAAATCTCAATATTTTTTACAAGTCTCCAATTGTTCAACTACATTGTAGATTCTTATTTTTTAAATGATGAGATGGCCTCAATATCGCATGTGTCGCGGGTATTGCTATTGCACACTATTGACCAGTAAATAGCATTATGATTGTTTACCTATTAGTCATTAAATGTATCATATCACAGAGATTTTTAAAGTTAGTCATCATGTGGGCCTAAGTTTCTGAGAGGTAACAATTATTAACCCTAACCCGGACCGGGTCGTTTTGCCGACCGACGGCCCAAATGCAACGAGGTGCAATCTAATTTTTAGTTTAACGGCCCCAGAGCAACGGAGAAACAAATTTTGCGTTTCATTGCATCTCGCCGTTTTTCCCGGCACAGGAATAAGTAGCGTAAAGTCAATAATGGCCCAGATGCAACAAGGAACATCGCGCCATTTTCCGGAAGACGGCCCAGATGCAACGAGGAACATCGCGTCATTTTCCGGAAGACGGCCCAGATGCAACAAGGAACATCGCGCCATTTTCCGGAAAGACGTCCCAGATGCAACGAGGAAATTCGCGTGCGAATGCAATGAGAACCAGGGATAATAAATAAATAAATAAATAAATAAATAATGGATGCGTACTGCACACTGATCTGCATGAATATGAGCTTATGGTTCGCCAGTCGTGAGTGGCGCAATTACGCTACGTCATAGTCGTGCATGGCGCTATTACGCTACGTCATGCTCCGGTTACGTCATGAATTCCGTTCTGCATATTTAAAAAGTTGCTTATCGAAAATGGTGGCGCTATCACCATCGATATCGGAATTGTCTATGGGCATTTGTAGTGTCACCCGCCTGATTAAAAGCATTGCGCCTTCTGCGGTCAAACCGTCCGAAATGAAGTGAAAAGCATCGGCATCTTTTCCCGAATGACGTCCCAGGTGTCAACGAGGAACATCGCGTCATTTTCCGGGAAGACGACCCAGATGCAACGAGGAACATCGCGTCATTTTCGCGTAAAACGCCCAGATGCAAGAGGAACATCGCGTTCCATTTTTTCCGGTAATACGTCCCCAGATGCAATGAGGTTCAATGGATCATTTGCGCGACAAAAATAGTTGTTTTGACGGCCGAGATGCAAAGATAAATCATTTTCCGACCGTACCACGTTTTTCGTTGCACCGCATGCATCTCGCCGCGTTAGGGTTACTGCACAAATTTGTTTAGGTATTTGACTTTTTCAGTTGGGGATCGAGGCAATCTCCCGTAGTGCCCCCCCATAATACGGCGTAATCATAAGCAACTATCTAAGGTACATTATATGAGTATCCACAAATACCTGCCTTGTTGGTGGGCTGTACAGTTGGTGATCGAGCAATCTCCCGATATGCCCCCCATATTACGGAGTAAATCATAAGGCATATCTAAAGGTAACTTATATGAGTATCACAAAATAGCTGCCTTGTGCTGTACAGTGGTGATGAGGCAATCTCCGATATGCCCCCCCCCCCCATAATTTTTGTTACGCGTAAATCATAAGGCAACTATCTAAGGTAACATTTATGAGTTCCACAAATAGCTGCCTTATGCTGTATTCAGTATTATGGGGCTACTTCATGATTGAACGGTAGTGTTTGTCATTTGGGAGAAATATTTGGAAGATTCCCTTAACTTTTTTAGGGGAAAAGTCTACATATAATGAACAGGGGTGTAGGGTAATGTGGAATTTGGATAATGATCAAATTTACAACATTGTTCTATTTTTTCCTGATTTTTGACAAGTATACCAAATAATATTTAATAATAATTGTTTCAAAATGGAATGTCACTTATCCTTCTGCTTGAGTGAAACTGCTTTGCCTCCCAATCCTCTATCAGGTAATATACGGTGCATCCCTGACCATGTCGATTCAAATATATCCTGTAGTGCCCCAGCTCAGACAAACAAATATGTAGTGTGAAGTACTCTTTTGGTCAAGTTGACCCAGAAACTTTGCTGAATACAGAGCTATATACAAACATTGACCAGGGAAGAGTTAGATGCTAAAAATACAGCTCAGTGAGGCAATTGAAGAGCAATCTGGTTCACAAAGATTCACACTGAGAAGTAATATAATTCACCATTGACTTGCTGAAAAAGTAGCAGTCATATTTATTGTTCATATTTTGTGTGCAAATTATATTTTTGGTGTTTATTATTAATATTATACAAATAATGATGTTTATGAGTGCAATGGTAAGAATATTTTCATGAGTTGAAAGATGAAATGTTCCATTCCACGAGGCGTTAGCCAAGTTGAATGGAACATTTCATCTTTCAACGAATGAAAATATTATTTCCATTGCACGAATGAAAAACATTATTTGTTTTATATAACATCTAAGTAGATCCTTGTCATTCTATTAAAGCTCAGACTAGCTTGACTACGCTAAGTAAGGCTAAGCCTAGCCTGGGATGTGCCGCTGTCAAGTAGCAAGTTGCTACGGACCCAGGGCCTAGCTCTGCAGGGCTAGACCTAAATGTTGACTTTAATTTACCTTCTACAATAGTCATTGCATTAAACTTGGTCTGAAGAAACCTCCATGGCCGGGAATTCCACGTAGATCCCAGGCGTAGATCCTGCTGAAAATATAACTTTGCCGGCAGAAACAATAAGATTGTGCTTCCATTGTTCACTCACACAAAGACCGCAAGTTCCGAGGACTCGCAGCTGCATCGCAATCAATGCTGATCATAATAGCATCATAGTCGCTGCAAAGTTCCGTATATTTGCGTGCATTAGGTTACCCGCGTTTTGTGAAGGCGCACGAGGCGTGCAATAGGACAATGTATGGAACAAAAATGCACGGCAAATGGAACAAAAATGCACAGTATTTGACGTAAGCATGCAATATATCATTTATGTGACCGAGAATCCTCCAATCAAATGACAAGGATCTATTTAGGTGTTATATAAAGTAGATTCAACCCATTGTGTCACCTCTAGTACTTTTCCGAAGGAATTGGCATTGAATGGGGGATGTGCAGTGGATGGAAATTAAAATTGCATGCTAAATCTATTGAAACATGTAGTCTGATAGTAGAGGAAAATCAATTCTGTGCTTAATGAAATCATTCAAGTCAACGTAAACGCATTTATAGCTACATCAACCCAATACATTATGACGATGACTAATCAATCATATTTGCTTCAATGGTATTCAATATATGCAACAGGTACGTTGAATGTTACTTACTTTTTGAGCACCCATGTTTTGGAATCGAAAGAACACAAAAGTCTTTGCACTCTCTATGTAAACATGAAAGGCCAGATTATATTAGTTCGTTCATGAAGCAGGTGAATCGGGCCACATAGTCTGCCTCATCTCCCAAGTAATCGACGCATGTCCAAAACTTTTCCTCCGGTGACACGATGGGTTGAATCTGCTGTAGAAAACTGAAATCAGTTTTTGGCAAAGTAATCTAACAAAATTTGTCATGTAGAAATAAGGAGGTTTGCTAGGTGGGGTAACCTCCCAATTCAAGAGCAGGTCTCTATGAATATCCAAACCCACACAACATTTCAGCTAACCCATTTCTATCTCTCATCCAATCACAAACCCTCTTTTCCAGATGTTCCATCTAGTCCCTATAATTTGGAATTGCCTCCCTATAAGGTAAAGGTAAAGGGGACGGACCTGTGTACACAGGAACGGAGTGCCCATCTCTCTTTCGAAGCGATTGGGCCAGACTCCTCCACATAATGTTGCTGTAGTGGGATCGTGCCTCCCTATATTCATACAATAATGCTCCATCAGTTCAAGCATTTCATCTATACTACTAAAAAAATGAGATGTGTACAAGCAGTTGGGTCATTTGGAGCAATTCTGTGACCGTGGAGAGCAGAGCATCATTTCTCAGTGGATTTGTGTTCTATGAAGGTTAATGAACAAATTTAGTGGGGGTTCCAATATAGATGATTATGTGTAAGTGATGTAATTAACTATGGCTACTAAGATGGAAAATTCCTTTTTGAAGTTTGTTGCAAAATTTTGTTGCACTTCAGTGATACAGTAAGTTGCCATGCTGTGATTTCTTCATTTTGCTTTTTTTCCTAACCCTCACATGCAATTACATGTTTAGAAAATGTCCCGAAACAACTAACAAATCTGTGTCGTCTTTCCAGTTCTCCTAATTTTAGGACGCCGACGACTAAAAGAATGTTCAGGAGAACAATAAGTGGGACAACGTCAGAAATCATATCTACTGAGACGAGAAGCCTACCTAGCAAACCTTCACAGTACAAACCGTTATCTGAAAATCAGTAAGTATCAGAAGCAGATTATTAGCCTACAGAGACAGAGGGCATGATGTCCTTCTTTTTTGTGTGTATCAGTTTAGGAACTGGTGCTAAGTTTATATGTTAAAAAAAGCCTTCATCCCAATTCATCTGGCAAGTTTTCATGTTTGCTTTTATGAATCCACTCTGCATTATGTTTGGATATGTATCTGTGGTTGGATATTAGCAAAATAAAAACCTCAGTTGGCCTGATGCTGCTTGTGTACAACCAATATTTGACCAAGATTTCTATTCGTATAAAAAAATTAACAGTTCAAATATTTATTAAGAGCTGCCGGCTTATTAGCAGATGCATTTTTAATTGCCCACAATCTTTTGAGGGCAGGGGTTGTGCTGTCATAATTTTTCCTTTTCCCACTGTTGGAAATCACAAATATTATACTTTGTTCAGTTTTGAGTAGACATGGACATGATGATGCATCTCACTCACATTTTTGATTGTCCACTCTTATTTTGTTGCATGTTAAGTTGTGACTTAAAGGGTGTTGTGCACATTTCGAAATTAAGTGATCCAAAATATGTATGTCAATGTTAACTTGAGACTGAACACTGTATAGACCTTTTGAGGAAGTCATTGGTTATGTCAACATTTCGACTCCTCTTAATATCAAGTTCAATTTGATAGTTGAAAAACTGTTGGAACCAACAATATTAATGTCTTTACATTTTACCACCATGATATTTTTAAAAACTCAAATAAAATGTTTGTTTTAAAAAAATTGAACTGAATTCAAATGATAAATGAATTATACACTTTAGTTTCATCATCAAATCATAGGACAACCCGTGTTTTAAAGTGTAAATTCAGTGGGAAAATATGAAATACAGATTCTTTGATTTTCAAAGTCTGGTCTGAAGTTTTGTTTTATTTTATGAATGTTTTAAAATCCTGCATTAATTAAAGTGATGTGAGTTTATGCTACTTTACATTCAAAAGAATGCCTTCTTGGACTTCTTTTGCTCATGTTTTCAAATGCTTGGCATGATAAATTTCCTTGGTTGTTTTAAATTAAAGACTTGCATTCTGGGATTGTATAAAAGATAACCACCAGTAAGTACCTTTATCAAGCACATTTGATGTCTTTATTTTAATAGTTTGGACCCATTTGTTTGTTGACCCCTGTGGAACACCCCATCACATTTATATTTTGTATGAGTTGTATATACACTGCATGATATGAATTTAGCAAATGTACATATTTTTTGTTTGATCATATCTTTAAAGTGGACAGTTCAAAGAATGAATACCAAAGTTTTCTACAATTGTAAGATATATTTAACATTGCACCATAGCTCTTACAATTATTATGCTCATATTGAATATGTATTTTCCTTGGTTCCATGCTTAACCTTCAATCTTTGTGGCTTGAGACATAAGACTGATACAAAACTCCACAAAGATGATTTCAAGTTGCTGATAAAAAAATGTTTTAAGAGTCATGTTCACCTCATTTTGAACCTAATTCATCAAGAAAATGTAGAAACTACAGTGTACAAGTATGAGATGCAATTTGGTATTCATTCCTTGCACTGTATGTCTAGACTTGGTGTTAATTTATCATTTGTTATGTGTTGCTTGCATATTTTTTCTTCTCTCTCTCTCCTTGTACAGTCGAAATAACAGGTACTGTAGTTTTGATGGTCGTATTCCCTCCTCACCAACGAGTCTACGGTTAGTTGCACTCTTTACATGCATAATGCATATTTTAGCTCTACTTACATGGGGTTGAGATATTGTCATGTGACGTGCTGTGTCAGCAACCTAATTTCAAAATACTTTCCTGCATATATTGTCATCTTGAGTTACGCCATATGATCAAAATCACCCTTGAGTATGGGGGAAAAAAGGGGGAACTTTCTCTACTATCCCACCACCCTCCCCCATCCCCAACCCTACTTTTCTCATTGAAATGGAGATTTGGGTATCAGAAGAAAGCTCAAATATTTATCTCGTAACCCCAGTAAAATTGAAAGACTTGAGAAATGTTTTCTTTAGATGGATAAACAAAATTGAAATGTCTTCATCCCCAGATGTAGTTGAACACTCACACACAATTTTGCTTCTATTCAAACTTCTAGATCAATTCAACTCACAATTTGTAAGCAAATTTTAGGTGACATGCTTCTGTGCAAGGTTGACAAATAGACCAACAACAGAAGATGAAGTCTCTTTTTTTTCAAAATGAAGTAACTAATTGGGTATCCAGGAATAAGAGTTCAAAGGTCATTTAGGAGTCAATATAGTAGTTGTGAGAAATTACAGGAGATGCATGTACACAGTGTTAAAGATGTAAATAAACTGACAGAATAGTGCCTGGATGGTGAGTTGCAGGTTTTTATAAATAAAGAGTTCAAGATTCAAGATTGGTTGTTTAGAAAAATGTTTTATAGTAAGGATAAAAAATAATGTAACTTGATCAGTGAAATGGTTGATAGAATGCTACGCGTATGTGAATAATTGGTGAGATTTTTGAGATGTTGCAAATATCAAATTGTGTTTAGTTGTCTGTATGGTTCCCACAACCCAAACCTTTTGTTTAAAAAAAAAATAACAAAAACATTAAAAAAAAAAAAAAAAAAAAAAAAAAAAAAAAGGAGGGGGGGTATTTTATCTGTGTGATATTGATTATACAAAATTTTCAAACCTCAAAATGCAGAGATCACCATGTATTAATTTGGTTGATTATATTGCACGTGGCTCATGAATGAGACCATCGCCTACTTAGGCTTAGTAGAGAGGCCACATGTATTCGGCAATCAGTGCCATATATGGATACTGTGTGTAAAAACATTTTACATTTAGAATACTAACTATGCACATTATTTCATGTATATTTTTGGGTGTGTATGACTAATACATTCATTTAATGTACATATGGTCTACTTCATCAGCCTTGATTTTTTATTTATTTATAACATTGCATGAATGTTATTTTCTTTGTTTATGTGATGTTGAGCATCACTTTGGGAGAAATCTCAATTTGTCCACCAGTTAGGTAATTTTAGTTCATAGTAAGATTCGGTTTATCTCCTAGGAAATTTGTTCTTGTGTTATTTACAGGGACTTTATCAGTAAACATCATACTGAATTGCTATTTCAACTTCCAAGGAACAACATTTTTTTCTCTAAATTTCAACTTCAAATTTGTGCTTGTTCAGTACTTACCCCTGGGCACCGTAGCCTTACAGTTTATCTGATTGATTAAATGTCAAGGGCAAAAAGGCCCATCTGCAATAGCTGCAGGTGTTAGAGTTGGCAGGTATAACACTTAATACAACATAACGAACAAATGGCAGCTAGTGCAGATGGGGCCTTCTTGCTATAAACCCTCACGGTTATTGTCATCTGAGTAGCCAAATAAAAACTAGATTTAAACAAATTTGGCCCAGTCCTCTTCAGCCCGACCCTTTTCATGGGCGGACTGTTCAATAAATCGTAAAATTTCTTTGTAACCAATTAACAGGTAGGTCTCCAGGGGATAAAACACTTTTGAAATGTCTTTATTGTTTTGGTACATTAAAATTAAACCATATTGTTTGATGATGTAAACAGTTGAATTATAATTAAAGATTTTTGTTGTTCTGGAGAAACTGGAAATAAATTTCTTAATTTATATGACCAAACAAGAAAAAAAAAAATATCAAGAGTAACACAGTTTGACAGATTTGAATTCTGTGAGCTCCATCCTGTGCAAAATTTACAAAATTTCATGTAGGGCAAATGATCCTTTTAAAAATGAGGTTACCTGATGGTACATGTAGATTGGTGCAGTAGAGGGCAGTATAATATGCAAGTTATAAACAGGGGTGGAGGGCGTCAATAAATCCAATTTAAGACTTCGCCATTGTATACGTAAATGCAAAATCTTTAAAAAAAATCTGATTTTTTAATGTCAATATTCCAAAACCGTGGAGCTGACGGTATTTCTGACTTTTTTTTTGGTATGAATCACGGTACAAACGGGCCAAAGTAGTATGTGGATCATGGACACACCCACGACGCACACAACCAACACATCAAAGAACACAAATTGGTTTTGGTTTGCACCCCCCCCCCCCCCCCCCCCTCCCCCCCCCCTCTCCGATTGCTGTAAAGTCTTTTGATATTTTGGCTGGTTGCTATTGTTACGGTCAACTTGACCAGGCCAAAACCACATCTAAACCACGGATTCAAACTCCGGAATACTAGACAATACACTGTGAACTTGATTACAAATTTTAAAACAAAGTTATTTATTTCAATTGTGTGTTTAATCAATTTCAATCAAAACATTCAATTAGGTCTCAATAATCAAAGATTAATCTATAATTAAAGTTGTTAATTAATGAAACTCTAGACTTACGACCGGGTGTGTGCCGCGAACGCGGGCCTCGCAGCAGATACTATTAAGATTCAGAACTTGCAAAGAGTCCGGGCGAATATTCCAGAGCAAAACTTCACTTTCAAATAGTGGGAACGGTCCACGGGGACGACTGTCTTAACTGAAGAAAACCAGCTCCTAATGAATCCCGAAGCTCGGAGGTCGACTAAATATAAAGTCCAAAAGTGCTGTAGCTTGACTCTTATCCTGGAAACTCAGAGGCCACGGAATACAAACCGAAGACGGCTACACAGTCAGACGAAACTACTGGACTGAGACTACTATGACAATGGCACTTACAGAAGACTATATTGGACTGCGATTACTGTCGCTGTCATTGAAGCAACTTTTTAGGTTTGTCACTATACTCTGCTAATAAACTTGGAAGTAAGATGTTGTATAATCTGCTAATAACTGGAGCAAGATGTTAAGAAACTTTCCTTGGAGTAATGATGTTGTGGTACTCCGTCTCATCTTCTTCACAGAGCTTTATATATTCTCTCAAAACATACTAGAAGGAGCTGGTCCTCTCTATATGAGTCGTGCTAAATATAGTCATTACATCATAAGTCCATCACCCTCATGCACACAGCATTCTGCTGTAGATACAGTAGGGCGCCGCCTAATATCAGTTCAGTCCATCACCCTATGAGCCAACATTCATGCAGCAGGGCGCATCTCTTCCTTCACCATGAAATTTTTTCCCTTGCCTTCTAATAAATCACTAAGTTCCTAGACGCTTCTCCGTTTTTCTGTTATTGCTATTTGTTTTGCACACTCCGCCATATGCACACAAACCAGGTAGCCCATATTGTATTACTTGGACTAATTTACAATATTTTTTTGTTCTAATTTATGACTTATTCTACTCAAAGTGATAAATATGCTAATTCAGGGCCCTGAACACTATATGAATGAGGCTTGGCCCGCATCACTGAACCTTTGTAGGCCTATACGCAAATTCGCTGCCATGTATTTTCTGACGGGTAATAACTTTGCAGACCCTACGGGAATCATTTGTCAAACTTGTGTTGCACTTCTTAAATTTTTCAAAAAAAAAAAAGAAAAAAAAAAAATATTTAGAGAGCAAAATTGCATAGCAAAATTAGCATCACAGCTGTTTCTTTCTCTTTTAACAGAGAAAATGTAATCTCAACATCAAAGAGTGAAGAGGTTTTAAGTCACCACCACCACACAGTGCCAAAATTACTGTATCTGGGATATGCAGTCAGTGATGCAAGCCTGACGGAAAAATCCTACTACCTTGGCAGGAACCCCCACAACAATCCCCATGACCATTGTGGTAAGTTCTTCCCCCAAAACTATGCTCATACCCCGAGTTCTACTGGTAGACTGACCTTATAAGTAGGGTCCATTGGTTGGTCCCTTTTTTTTCTAATGACCCTAAAAAAAATTGCCCAATGTTAAAAATGTGCACATTTTTGTGTACTGTGTTGTTAGGTGAACGTTGAAATGTGATGTTAGTGATACTCTTAGGCATGATCTTTCATTTAAGCACAAAATTACAGAAGATTTGAAATCATACATTAGGGCTCCTTAAAGTATTTTTTTCCCAACTAAGATTTTTGTTTACGACATTATTCTAGAATCTCACAGACGAATTTGGTTAAAGTTCACACATTCAATCACACGCATGCAACTTGGTTAAGTTCAGTAAAAAATAATTTGCACACTAGAGTTAAATTGATGGAAGATGTTTGGAAGCCTGTGGGAACGTTGTCAAATCATACACTGACTGATTCCTTTACACCAATGTTGACTTAAATATATGCATTTCCCTTCTGAGAGTGGAATGCCCCAAAATACCTATTTTATCACCCCTAAAAGATAAAATGGTCTCGACAAGTGGACCCCAGGTCACACCCTGTCGACCATTGCTCTTCATCAATTCCGTTTTTTGGCCATCCTGCCAAACGGACGCGTGTTACCGCAGCTCTGTCATTATCAGCCAAAATTAACTGAGATTTGTGATACTGGACTAGTTGGTCGTCTCTAGGAATACTCCTCCTCTATACCATAAACTACTGATATATTACTGGATTTATTTACTGGATTTATAGCGCTCATTCGTACGGAATAAACAAAGACTTTTACACCGTCGGAGAGCTCTTTTTATGTATCCTTTTTTTGCCGCGATGCGGTCATAGTGATCTGTTTAGCAGGAAAATAAGGTAAAACAAAGCAGCCATTGACGCATGTGTTCGCTTTGGGGATGCCTTTTGTAACTATTGTGGTTTGTTATGTTTATTTGTTAGCGGGCTTGCTTTCTAACTTTATATGTTTGTCTGGTGTGTGGTATTATTTTATTATAGCTTGTGGTATACTTTAATAAAATATTTGAAACGTGTGTTTGAAAAATTTCTTTAACCGTTCACGACTCAGTTACCGAGTTGTTTTTGTGTCCTGACGTAAGCGTTATCTGAGACCTCCACGGACGCTGGTTTATTTTTCATGTACGGTTTTTATTGCGGCACGCTATTCCATCTAGCAACTCACGCTCCCCCCGTCATGGGCAATACTTGCCGTACGTGGTCCCCGCAATCCATTCATGATTGGGATCCCCATCCTCTCTGTGTCATCACAGGCAATGTTCCGCACCAACCTGTTGCCTCTTTCTGTCTCGGACTGTCGGATGTTCCATGGGCAACCATTGTAACATGGTACGCCGCTCGTGTTGCGTACCGGGAGGGGTGTGTAAGTCGGGCTCCGTCCGGGGTTCATCAAGGCAGCCGCTGCTTGCTCTGGCGCTCCAAAGGTGGGGTATCTTCGCGGCTATTCGCGGCATGTGATGGGGTGGCTTCGTGCCACCTCCGCAGGCGCGCCACCGGCCGCTGGCTCGCATGGTTCAGCCCTAGGGCTGCTCCGGTGCAGGCCTATCGCGGCTGCTCTGCCATCCCCCGTGGGGGTTTTGTCGCTGCGGGCACTCCGTTAGTGGTGGTGGTGATGCCCGGGTCGCCCAGGCTAATGCCATTGCCTCTGTTGTCCACACCTAGCGTAGTTGCGGTACCGGTTTCTTCGGGCACTTCTACCGCTACCACGGTGGCCATTACTTCGGGGTATGTTTTGGCAAACCCTGGGGCTTTGGCTCGGCTATGCCCTCTGCGGAACGCCGCAGGTGTTAGCGACGCTCACTGCACCCGCGTGACTAGCCTGTGTCATCAGTGCCTCTCAGCTGCACCGCACGCCGCTCCGAGTGTTTGCCCTTACGGGCTTGGTAAGCGAGGTGGGTGCTCCGCTGGCGGCCTCCGACCAGATGCCCCAGCTGGCTAGGTCGGCTCAGGCCTCTTACGCGGGGAAGGCTGCATGCTGGAACTAGTGCTGGTTTTCCGGCCCCGGTCCTCCGCGGCGGGTCCGCCTATGGTGGGTACCGGTGGGTGCCTGCGCTCTGGCGTTCCTGCGGGCTGCCTTCGTGGCCGGCTCCTGCGGGGGACACAGTACCGCCGCAGCCTACCTTTTCAGGGACTCGTCTTTTGAGTTTCAATAAATGCACAGAGCACCGGAGCGTGTGTTCTGTGGAATCACATTCTTGTTCTTCCTTTGCCCATAGCTGGTTATATCTCGATTCTTGTGATCTTCCATTTTTCACATAGAACACATACCAATCTGTGGGCAAGGGGTCAACCTGATTATACCATGCCACATACGTCATTTTGCATGCAGTAGGTATAGGTGCCTTACACCCAAATTTTGTAACAAATTATGTCCATTATTTGTAATTTGGTTAATTTGGTTATTTTATTACACTATTTTGATTGTTTTCTCAATGGATCGTTGTATATTATAGTATGTACATTGGTTACGTTTATCCCATAATTTATAATGTTCCCTACGTATATGAGATCTAGTATTCCCACATGACCCAGTCTGGACTGGGGTCCAACTTAATTATATGGGCAATACATCATTTATTGTAGTGTAAATCTCATTGGAATTATGTTTACTTGTCTTGTTTGAGTTTAAAAAATGCCCAGAGCACCGGAACGTGTGTTCTGTGGAATCACATTTTTGTTGTCCTTTTGCTATAGCTTGGTATATCTTCGACTCTCTGTGATCTTCCATTTTCAATAGACATAGCTAAGCTGTGGGCAAGGGTCACACCTGATTATACTTTGCCACATACGTCATTTTCAGTGGCTTTATTAGATCCTTTAATTAAGCAAATATATTATAATATCAGGTTTCATTTTAAACAAGCATTTTGTCAAAAACCATGCACCAAAATAAGAAGGGTCATCATATATGCTCGTGACTCCAATTAGGTCATTTTCCACTCTTATATGGGCCGGGTACATTATTTAAAGCTTATTAGTCCCGGTTCTTAAGGGTGCTGCAGGTTGACATGATTAGTAGTATTAGTTACTGGCTTAGTTTACTTACGGTTAATTGTGTTTCCATTTATGATTTTAAGTATATATTTTTTCTTTGGATTATTATACACACCTGGTGAATCATTAATAATATTCTTACATAATATGATTTTTGTACAACATATTGCAAATCTACTTCCATGTTGTTAATTTGCAATAAACTGACACTCTTGTTTACGCATGGTACCATCCCGGTTTTACGTTCGTGCTTATTTACCACACTTGCCTTTCATTCAATTATTACCATTTGCATGTACAAGGAAGGAAATTGACAGTACAGATTTTAGTTTTGTGACAAATGTTGCAATTATTATTGTTAAGATGTAATCTTGGTTAATTAACTTCGCTCCTTGTTTACTGCATGGACCCTTCCCGGTCTTACGTCGTGCTTATTTACCATACCGGCCTTTTTCATTCAATTATACCACGGCCAGTGTACAAGAAGGAATTTCAGTTATGTAGTATATTATACTATCATCTAAATTATTGATTTCCAGTATGATTATTATAGTTTTAAACCCATCCGTTAATTGTTAATGAATTTTTGTGACATCTGGGAGCTACACTTAAGCTCCGCTTTTGATTAGCAGAATTTATCCGTTTTTTTTTATGCTTAAAAATATTTTTTTATAAGTTCTATAAATATCTTTAAGTACTTTATTCGATATTGTTTATATTATATGTGTTACTTGTTTGTGTTCGCTTATGTCAGAATCAAAATCTACTCCTACTTTCCAACCATTTGCTTTCGACAGTCTGAATCCTTTTGACGACTCTTACGAGATAATAATATAATCTAAAACAAAATGACATCAATTGCCGATTACTATCCCGCTGCAAACATTAACACACACAAACCATCTCTAATTACATCTAAATTATCCTTATACCATGCCAACGCACGCAGTTAATAAAAATCTAATAATTAGCGTTAATTATCTGTCTTGTTTACAGCACCATTTCTATTTAGGATTCTCCGAAAACTGGTTTACAACATTGAGGACGATGCCCTACATGATCGGACATTGAGGATTTACTCATCTGAACATTGTATTCGACATGATCGGCGGGGCGGTGGCGTCTCTCTTTTCATCAATTATGACTTAAATTATCGCCTTCTTAGATCGATCTTAACCTTGATTGTAATGGATTGTGATTTATTCGTTGAAACTTTCCACTAAATTTCCATTAAAACTATTATTGGCATTATCTACAAACCTGATTACGTGATGGATTCTGACACAAGACCACTGGGGAAAAACTTAAACACTATTTATAGAGAAAAGAGACCGTGCTATATATGGGGGATTTCAAAACATCGATTTCTTCTCATGACAAAGACTCAGAGTTAACGAATGATTAATTTATTTTATTCTGATGATTTTATTCCCAGTATCGATCGACCCACACTGCATCCAACATTACAGTACTGGGCATACCAGTTGGGTACTTGATGAAATATTTTTACAAATGATATTTCATCCCCTATTTATTCTGGTTGTTAATGGTCATGATCTTTCAGATCATTTCCCTGTCTTCCTTACTAACATAATATATGGGCCTACTTCAATAATCACATAGAATTAAATTCCGTAAGTCAACCCAATAACGATAAAAGACCCTGAATAATGAATGTCCCTTGTTGCTGGACACAGGTTATTAGTACAGAGGGACCCAGAAATCAAAGCCTACAACCAAATCATCTCAAAATTCTCTCAACTCCTGAACCATTACGGTCCAATTACAATAAAACCATTTCAAAAAGTAATCACCCAAAAAAACCGTGGGTCACTAAGGTTAATAAAATCAATACAAATCAAAGATAAAATTATAAAAGAATATTCTAAACCACGTGATGATAATAAAACTAATATACCAAATATCGTAACCACTTAAATTCTTTATTGCGAATTAGTTGTATAAAAATCTTACATAACCAAGAAAATGGAAAATAATAAGCAATACTAAGGAAATGTGGAAAAAGTTAAACAATTTATTGGGCCGTAATAAGAGAGCAAAGCTTCCTGATTTTTTTTAACAATAGCGAGGGTGAACGGATCACTGACAATCGAGCCCATAGCTGAAAACCGTCACACTTTGGTGGCAAATATCGGTATTCTCTTGCCAACAAAATCCCTGAACATCAAGGATTTTAATAAAACTCCCTTTGTAGCATACATAAACCAAACCGTGTTCCTATATCAACTTCTCTTGATGAAACTTATAAAATTAACAGCGAAATTTAAAAATAGTAATAGCAAAATCTGATGGACATAGCAAAAAATAAACCTCCCTTAACCTCATTATTCCATCCATAGTAGTGTTTATCAACCATTTTGAATTTTCAAAAAACACAAAAAAACACCATAAAATTAAAAAAAAAAAATGTTATACCATATTCAAAAGCAGGCTACAAACACGATTTTTTCTAACTATAGACCCATTTCAATTTTCCACCCATATTCGGAACACTCTTGATCAAAGGTCGTTATATTAGTATAATAACTTTGTAACAAAATTATGCAGGATTCTCCCACCCCTCATCAATTTGGATTAGGCCTAAACGATCTACGAATTGGCCATAAATGAACTCTATTGCAAAATAGCTGAGAATCTGGATAATAAACTCATACCGTTGGTATATTTTTAGGATCTTAGCAAGGCTTTCGATACCATAATCATGACATCCTCTTTACAAGTTAAATAAGTATGGTATCCGGGGGCTTGCTAATGACTGGAAAGGAAACTACCTACTAAAAGAAACAAACGGGTTTTGTTTAAGAAAACTTCTCTGAACCAGCAACATATTGTGGAGTTCCTCAAGGCTATATCCTTGGGCCCCTTTTGTTCCTCATATTACATTAATGACCTTCACTTTGTTCTGAAAATACCACACTTTTATATTTATTTGCAAACACTAAAATCTTAAAGGAGAAAAAAACGCAGTTAAGGAACGTAAGGGATATAAAAAAAATAAAAAACTTGATATTATTTCAAACGGTTTAACTTAACAAAATTATCATGAATATAAAAAAGCACCAACTATATGATTTTTAAAAAATAATATAATAATAAGCCAGAAATTAAAATAGATGTTAAATTAGCAATACTCAGATTCAGCAAGTTACTAACTACAAAAATTCCTTGGTACTCCTTATTGACCACAATTAGTCCTGAATTGTTCTATACTCCAGCACATTTTCCAAAATTATTGAGGTAGTATTTTTACAACGGGGTATCCGACAAGTTAGACCATTTTCCTCAAAGCCAATTTCTCACCTTATTATTCACTATAGTACCTTATACTTATCATATGGAGCCATAGCTTGGCTGATGCTAATAATGCTGTCTGGACTCACTGTTATTCTCCAGAAAAGAGTATTAGGACAGGTACTATCCTGTGGCTGGCCACCACAGACCCTTTATTTCTCGACTCAAAACGATTGAAGGTTAATGATATTATAACTTCAGACTTGCCACGTTCATGTATTCAATAAAACTATAACTTTACCGGGACGCCTTATTGATCAGGCTTTTTTTTTAACTTTTTATTACTATTATCACCTTATGGACAGGCAAGCCCAAATACCCCGTGTAAAACCACTTAATACCGTACTTGCTATAATACCCTGATGTTCCAAGGCCCGCTACTATGGGCTAATCTGCCTTCTTTATATTAAAAACTCCCCAAACTGATCTTCCTTCAAAATAATATGAAAAAGAGTCTCATCAATTCTTATAGTGCTGTCATCACTTCCTTAATTATCTGTTTTTTACTCTGTTGTAATTTCTTTATCCTTGGAATTTGACTGTCGGCTTTGTCTTTGTCTTTGTCCAATGTAATTTTGTATCGTATTGTCTGTCCTGTCTTTTTGTTCTGATTTTGGTTGTAATCTCTTTTTGTCGGTCTTGTCGTAGCTAACAGTAAGTTAGTGAGGTTACTGCATTTTCACGCTTAGCGTTTAGCAGTAACCTCGTTCATCACTATTTTCTAATTTAATTAGATCCTATAAATGATAATCTGATTCTATTGTGTGAAATCCATTTTATTTGTACCCAATTCATATCTTGTATTTCATTGTTGATGTTGGATGATTGAGAACAAAAACATAAAATTTGATTGAAGTGATTGATTGCATTACGCTGCATCCCGTACGTGGCTTACCCGCCCCACCAGTCCAGCTCGACTGGGCGGGACAGTCTGGTATGGTCTTTCGACCGGGGCGCTCTCCAGGATATAGCCACAACGCGCCTCCGCCGTCGGCCTGCCAGCCGCAGGCACCAGGTGCTGTCGGGCTGCTTCTGACCCGCTTCGAGCGGGGCGGCAGTCGCGCCGCTGCGGCAGCAGTTTGTCTCCTTTCTGGGAGTCACTCAAGCTGCGGCGGGAGGTACAAGCCTTGGGGTAACGGGCCGGGCGGCAGGGCGGGTGTGTACCCGTCCCACTAACCTTCGGCGTAAGGCATGGATGGGGTTGGGGGTTGTCGTCCCCACGCCTTCTCGGCCTGGAACCTTCGTTCAGGGTCGGGCTGGGTGCAGTCGAAACTCATCGGCTCCTGCGACCCAGCCTATGCCAGTTGGCCTGGTCCCCGCGGGAGGCCCTGGTGTCGCCGCCCAGGAGGCGTCGCCTGGCCTTCCCCCTCCATCCGCTCGTTCTGTCTCACCGTCCTCTCAGGACTCTACCAGCCGCAGACTTCTGATGTTTCGGAGGACAGCGCTGGCGGGATGGACTCGGGCCGGAGGAGGGTCACATGGGTGATACTCCTTCGCAGCTGTCGACGTCCGCGCAGCTTCGTAGCAGGAGGAGGTGGATTCTTCTTTCCCGCGTGCACCCCTTCATGTTCTGCGCAGGGCGGCTGAGAGTCTGGACTGCCTTGCGCGCGCTGAGCGGAGTGCGGGAGGAGGGACAGCTAATATGGGATTGACTATCCTACCTCCGGAACCGCGTCCAGGCGTGACGCTTCCCACAAGACGTTGGTCTCGTGTGTGTAAGCCCTCGGGGGAGAGGTTACTCAGAAGCTCTCTTCGTTACCGGTTGAAAACTTTCGCCAAGTCGTTGAGAACGCCGAGGTGGACTTCAATCCCTTCCTGAGGACTCCGACCATAGATCTCGACCCCTAGCAGCCAGTTGCAACGGGAAGGGCCGCTCCGACTGCGTTCTCCCCCTCTGGGGGGAGGACCAGGTTGAAGCACCTAGAACTGCGGTGACCTATGGCATCGGGCTACGGTGCCTTTCTCTATTGGTCCTCGAGCCCACGACTTCAGATCTCGTTGGTAATAGGAGGGTGGCGTTTTCTCCTCGGAAAGCCGCCGATGCTTTGACTGTCCTAGCCTCGCTAGTTGACTCGGCAAACGGAGGCTTCAAGGTCTCTGGCGCGTCGCTGGCTTCATGCGAGCCGGGAGGAGGAACGCCTGCTTTACTCTGAGAAACCCTGAGTTCCGATCTTGCATCGGAGTCTCTAAGACCAAGCCCGAGTGGCGGGACGTCCTCTCTTCGGACGGTTCGTTCGGTTGACTCACGCTGCCTCAGGGAACGCGTGGTAGTCGGAGCAGGCGCTAAAGGAGGCTCAGGCGAAGATCTCCTCCGGGAGATCTTCGGCTAAGTAGAAGAAGAAGCGCTCGCGCCTCCTCTTCTTCAGTCGTGCCCCGGCACTTCTTATCAGAAGTTTTTTTTCCCGGCCAAGCGAGGCTCGTCCCCCTCCCAAAAGCAAGGCGCACTGGGAAGGGGAAGAAGAAGCCTTCGTCTGAGGGCACGGCGGCCGCGAGGTCTCTCCTTCGGGAGGGGCCCTTACCACCTCCGGTGGGCGGCCCCTTGTCTTCTTAAGTGCGGGAATGGCCAGCCACTTCCCCCGCGCCTTGGGTGTTGAGTGTGGTGGAGCGGGGGGGTGGTATCGAATAGAATTCCCCGCGACACCCCCAGCGACTTCCATGACGAGACCTACCCCGCTTCCGGGGGAGCGAAGAACCAAGTTTCTGGATAGGTCTAGGCCCTCCTGGAGAAGGGTTGCCATTTCCCGGTCGACCCCCCCTTTCACCGAGGGGGTTTGTCGACGTTCTTCTTGGCTCCCAAGACGACGGGAGATTGGCGCCCCATCCTGAACCTGTGAAGCGTTGAAATCAGTTCATCAGGACGGAAGAAGTTCAGGATGGAAACTCTCGCGTCAATCCTCGCTGTCCTTTGAAGGGGACCGGGCGTCGTCACTTGGATCTGAAGAACGCCTACGTACACGTTCCAGTCGCAAAATCAGACAGTCGCTGGCTAAGATTCCAAATCCAGGGCCGTCGTACGACGAGTGGACGTGGCTCCCCTTCGGACTATCCACCTCTCCCCAGGGTCTCACAGATGGGACCCGGGAAGTGGGCGCCCTCCTCAGGCGACAGGGGGTCAACCTCTGCATGTACCTGGACGACTGGCTAATCTACGGACAGTCGCCCCAGGCGACGTCCGAGGATGTCGGTCGAACCATTCAGGTGGTGCAGAGCTTGGGCTTTATGTCAACTTGACAAACATCGAGCCTACCCCCTCTCAAGGACCTGAAGATATCTGGGTGACTCGGATGCAACGGCTTCGGGCATTGCCAGAGCCGATGGGCCGAGCGGGTGGATGTTGTTGGTGCAAACTGCGACTTCAATGGCGTGCTTTCGCAGAATGCCCCCGCCGAGACTGGCTTCGCCTTCTGGGCTTGATGGCCAGTTCGTCGACCTGTCCCTACTGTCGCTTCCACATGAAGGCTGCTCCAAATTGCACCTCGGACAACACTACAGGCCCGATCAAGCTCCCAGACTCCCGTCTGATCCCTATCAAGCGGAGATCCGGGAGCACCTTGGCATGGTGGTCCCACCGCCCCAACCTGACTCGGGGAATTCTTTCCCGGGCCCCTTCTGTCAATATTGTTATCACGATGGACGCGTCGAAGTCAGGTTGGGGGGATTTACCCTAGGACTCAGGCGCCTCGGGGACGTGTTGGTCCCGGACCGCGGCTCAGGCCCATGTCAAACGCCAGTCGAATTGTGGGCAAGTGGGGGAACGTACCCGCTTCATTCGAGGGCGGTGATGACCAACTCCAGTGTCCTAGTACAGATGGACAACTCTACCGTGGTGGCCTACATCAACACGCAGGGCGGGACAAGGTCCCGGCCCCTGTGCCTCGAGCCATGCGTATCATAGAGTGGTGTCGAGACCGGGACATCACGAGTGTCCGCAAGTACACAATTCGGGGGCCGTCAACTTTCTTGCCGCCGATCTGTCTCGCGGCAGTATGACGGCCTTCGCGAAAGATGGTACTGAACCGAGATGTCGTACGGAAGATCTTCGAGGACTGTATGTGCCTCAGATCGACCTGTTCGCCTCGACCCAGAGTCACCAGCTCCCTTTGTTACTGCACCCGGACTCACGACCCGGTTGCGTACGCAGTCAACGCTCTGACGATGGGGACTGGTCGGGGATCAGGGCCTATGCCTTCCCACCAATTCCGATCCTTACATCGTGTTTTGTAGTCGAAGAAGATTGGGCGGGGAAGGCGTGCGTGTCCCCAAAAAAAATCTCACGCTCCCTTTTGGGCCGAAACACCCTTGGTTTCGGCCAATGGTTGATCGTTGGCGGCTCGCCGCGCGTCTGCCAATCCGTCCGGATCTAAAACCTACGGAGGATGGGAGCGCCAGTCTGTCGCTGGAGCAACTAACGTTGGACTGGTGGCCATTATCCGGCTGCGATGCCGAGATTCTGGCTTTTAGCAGAGGAGGGCTGCCTCGCTCATATCAGAAGGAAGAAGGAAGTCCACCATGGAGGCTTACTCAAGCGGTCTTGGACCTACTTCTGCTGTGTGAGGACGAGAGGTTTGTTCCGACTCGGGCATCGGTAGCCGAGATCGATGACTTTCTCACCGGATCGCTGAAGCGGACTTGCAAACTTTCGACTGTTAGAACTACAAGGTCCGCTATTCTCGCGAATCCATAGAGGGTTTCGACGAGGAGCAATATCAAGACGATGGTTCGATCCGTCTCCTCTAGAGGGGATGTTGAATACACGACCTCCGACCGGGAGGAAGGCGGTCCCACCATGGGACATTAACTCAGTCTTAGACTATTTAGTGAAGCCCACGTTCGAAAACCAATGGCTGAGGATCAAAAAACATGTCACCATTTAAGACGGCTTTTTTGTTTTTTACTGGTCGCTTCTGCCTCTGGGAGACGGATGCTCGGAGATAAGAATATCTCGATGTCAGCTTCAGAATTCTCTGGGACAGGGTCAAAATTGTTCTTTAGGCCGGGTTTTCTGGCTAAGAATGAGTCATCCTCATTCCGGACACTCAACAATTATCTTAGCCCGAATTGCATGTCACTCTTCGGTTGCGGGAAGATCGCCGCCGGTGGTGTTCACGTTCGGGCCCTTGAGTACTTAAAAGTAAAAACTAGTCCGCTCAGGGGCTCGAATGATTCGTTGTTTCTTACACACGATTCCCCCCCGGGGTCCGCGTCCCAAAGCGGACGATTGCTAGATGGATTAGCGCTTTTGTAATTAATTGATTCCAAACCGGTTGATAGGAGATTCCCAAGCTCGAGCCCATTCAGTTCGAACGTCACGTCGTTCCATGGGCATATCACGCGGAATCCGTATTCCCGAAATCTGCGGAAGCTATGTCGTGGAGGGCTCCCACGTTTTCCTCGGTGTACTATAGAAACGTACAAACTCCCCAGAGAACGTTGCGAGGACGCCTCTGAAGAAACAACACTAAAAATATAGACACTATCCACATAAAGTTCCCAAACCGGTTGCCCGACTGGACGCTCGCCCGGAGTATTCCGTTGTCAGGTGATCATCTAGGTCCCCGATTCTTATGTTAAGGCCTTTAGGCCTCCTTTAACATATGTTTCTTTATGTTTAGTGTAGGTCTCGACCTTTGGCCTGCCATTCTGTGAACTGCTCTGAAATATCATGTTCAACCTCCGACTGAGTGTGCTAGGCTGGTGGTGATTGAAGTATCATTCAACGGGGGTAAATGCACTATTATTTACAAACATTGGTGTTAAAGGAAATCAGCTCAGTGTAATGAGTTAGTTAGAGATTAGAAAACATATGTTTCTAAATCATTAACTGAGGCCTGATTTCCGTTCCAATGTTGACTTCCGCTTCCAGGGGCCGCCCCACAGAATGATATGAAAGCGCGTCCGTGTGGCTTGAGCCAAAACGGAATTAAGGACGAGCTAAGGTCGACAGGGTGGGACCTGGGGCCACTGGTCGAGACCATTTATTTTTAGGGGTGCTAAAAATAGGTATTTTGGGGCATTCACTTCTCAGAAGGGAAATGATATATTTCAGTCAACATTGCAAAGGAAATCAGGCCTCAGTTAGATGATTTATGAAACATAATATGTTTCTAACTAGTCTCTATGAATGCTCTCGATAATGCATGTATTTGACTCTCTTTTAGCCTAATGGAATTTCATCAGGAGATGACAATCTTGTAATGATACGTATCAAGCCGGATGATAGAGGGCGCTTTGGGTTTAATGTAACAGGTGGCTCAGACTTGAACACACCTATTATGGTATCAAGGTAGCAGCTGACACACCGGTAAGTTCAAACATGACATCAATCTTTATTTTTCACACCCATATCTGTTTGTTTTTATAAGTACATTTAAAAAATCTTAAAATTTTGAAATTTTAACCAATATAGTTCTCCAGGTAGACACGGATGTAATTTATTAATCTTTCCCTGGAGATGTCCAGCGCACTGAGTGTTGAAAAAAAATCCTTGTGCGCTGCCGGGACTTCGAACCGGCGACCTCTGCACTACCAGCCAGCGCTCTTGCCAACTAGCTATCAAGCCAGGGTTGTAGATGCTGTCCGCAAGGAAAGCAAACAACAGCTTTCGGACTTATAGATAATATCTACCGCTTTTCTACCAACCGTGGCTTGATAGCTTAGTTAGCAAGAGCACAAGGGTGGTTAGTGCGGAGGTCCCGGTGGAATATGTTTTTTTCAATCTCATATGCGCTGGCCACTCCAGAGAAAGAATATAAATATACATCCTGTGATTTTGATATAAATTTATCTTTCTAATGGTGGTAAGAAGATATGGATTTTAAAAGTGAAATAAAATTATGAAGGATCAATCGGGAAGCTCAATCTGTTCAAACTTGTGGCACAGGAACACCTTTGTGCTGGATTGGTTCCCGCCCCTCATTCCAATGTTGCATGAGCACGACACACTTGAGCAATCGCGACACCATATTATTTTGAAACACTGATGGGGAGGGGTAGGGGAGGGTAGGGGAGGGGGAAGTGAACAAAAAGTTTATAGTTACAAGCATTTCAGCCTATTATCTCTTAATAGCTGCCAATATTAAAGAGAGTGTTCCAAAGACCTTATGAACAAGATTTGGAGTACAGGATTAGAAAAGATTGAGCAAAAGTTACAAGATGACATGTTTGTGACCATGAACCATCTTTTAAAACATGTTAGTTGGTAAATGTACTGGAGGAAAGGCTAATTTGAGCCTCTTTTACTTTTTTTGTTTTATCCAGGCTGATATGTGCATCCCCATAGGTAAATAAGGGACCAGATTTTTCTATTGTTAAATGGTAGAGACGCATCTCAATTCACCAATGAACAAAATTGTATCGGCATCCGATCACTAGGAGACGCAAGAGGGACCAAAGAACTAGTTGCTTACAGTCAGACCCAAAATGGTAAGGAGATGTAATGTGCCAAGTGATAAGATTGAGTACTGACAACCCCAATATGGAAACAAGTTTAGTGCTCAAATGCAGGCCAGATGGAATTATAGAAAACAGATTATTCTAGTTGCTGGCTACTTATATTGCTTATTTCAAGTAAGACAAAAGATGAACTAAAAGATATATTGTGGGGCTTAGCCTGGTATTCTCCAAAAGGTTAAACTTGACAATAACTAGTGTTAGTCCTACATGAGGGGACCTTTTTTTTTCTTTGCTGTAGAGGTGGGTCATAGTTGTTGAAAGGAAAAAGGTCACTCAGGTAGGGGACTAAGACAATGGAAATTGATTCTTAGTTTCTGTTGGAGATTTCTAAAAGGTGATGAGGTCGGATTAATTATTATTCTTGGACAAAGTTTCATTATTATATATTCAGTAATTATCGTTGAGTTGTGTAATATTGAAATAACTCTAATACAAAACTCTTGTAAAGATCCACGGGATGATACAGCGTTAACTACTCGTGTTTTTTTGTTATAAAGTTTAAAAATATATTTAATTTATGTCATGGATCTTGTTGTATATGCTAGTAATAAACCTGGTTGGTACTGCCATCTCCCATATAGGTCTATTTCTAGATTTAGGTTGAAAAAACCCAATGCGGTTAATTTCATTTTACTATCTTTAAAGGTGCTGTTCTGATTTATGTGTCTCGTGTTCTCTACTTGCATATGAAAGCCCTACACTTGCTTAAGGCTGCAGCAGATTGAACCGTGGGAAACAAGCTTGCTGTTGTTTTATGCTAGACGCAATAATGCATAGTGCAAAAACGCCCTATTAACTACCGTGTTAATATCGACGGTTAACCATTAAAAACGGCAGTGTATGCATGTATCTTGGGAAAAGAAATGATTTCAAAGCTGAAATCAGGAAAACAATGAGAAATACGGCTTTTAATATGATTATCAAAATTCATACTACTTCCCCCCGGTTAAAACAGGGGGGGGTCTCAAAATACGATCGGAAAAGCACCTTATTGAAAGACAAATATGAAATTGACAATACACTTTCATTTCTTCAAACCACTGTGACTGTACTCTCTTTATTCTGCAATTCTCTCAAGCAATGTCAGTCAGAAGCAACATACCAGGGTTGGCTTTTTGCCCGGTCAAAACCTATTTTGACCAGAAAGCGGTTAAAACCAGGGTTAAAACCGGGCAAAAGTGTTTTACGGTCAAAACTGGTTCAAAAACTAATTTCATAATCACAGTCGAATAAATTATTGTCTTGACGAGGGTAGCAACATATGGAACATATTGTGAGTCTGCGATGAGATTAAATGTCATGTTTAAATGAAGACTTCAATGTGTGTGTCATGATTGTTGTGAGAAATGAGTTTAATTTGATGTACTATGTGTGGGGTCCAGAAAGGTGCTGAAGGTAAGGATGAGTTGAGGTTAAAATATGTTTTGACCATGCATGCATTTGTACTATGTTTTGACCTGGTTTTGACAATGCATGCATTTGTACTATGTTTTGACCTGGTTTTGACAATGCATGCATTTGTACTATGTTTTGACCTGGTTTTGACAATGCATGCATTTGTACTATGTTTTGACCTGGTTTTGACAATGCATGCATTTGTACTATGTTTTGACCTGGTTCTGACCATTCATGCATTTGTATGCATGTTTTGACAATGCATGCATTTGTACTGTTTTGACCTGGTTTTGACAATGCATGCATTTGTACTATGTTTTGACCTGGTTTTGACAATGCATGCATTTGTACTATGTTTTGACCTGGTTTTGACAATGCATGCATTTGTACTGTTTTGACCTGGTTTTGACAATGCATGCATTTGTACTATGTTTTGACCTGGTTTTGACAATGCATGCATTTGTACTATGTTTTGACCTGGTTTTGACAATGCATGCATTTGTACTATGTTTTGACCTGGTTTTGACAATGCATGCATTTGTACTATGTTTTGACCTGGTTTTGACAATGCATGCATTTGTACTGTTTTGACCAGCCATGTATTTGCACTGTTTTGACCTGGTTTTGACCATCCATGCATATTTGCACTGTTTTGACCTGGTTTTGACAATGCATGCATTTGTACTATGTTTTGACCTGGTTTTGACAATGCATGCATTTGTACTATGTTTTGACCTGGTTTTGACAATGCATGCATTTGTACTATGTTTTGACCTGGTTTTGACAATGCATGCATTTGTACTATGTTTTGACCTGGTTTTGACAATGCATGCATTTGTACTGTTTTGACCTGGTTTTGACAATGCATGCATTTGTACTATGTTTTGACCTGGTTTTGACAATGCATGCATTTGTACTATGTTTTGACCTGGTTTTGACAATGCATGCATTTGTACTATGTTTTGACCTGGTTTTGACAATGCATGCATTTGTACTATGTTTTGACCTGGTTTTGACAATGCATGCATTTGTACTATGTTTTGACCTGGTTTTGACAATGCATGCATTTGTACTATGTTTTGACCTGGTTTTGACAATGCATGCATTTGTACTATGTTTTGACCTGGTTTTGACAATGCATGCATTTGTACTATGTTTTGACCTGGTTTTGACAATGCATGCATTTGTACTATGTTTTGACCTGGTTTTGACAATGCATGCATTTGTACTATGTTTTGACCTGGTTTTGACAATGCATGCATTTGTACTATGTTTTGACCTGGTTTTGACAATGCATGCATTTGTACTATGTTTTGACCTGGTTTTGACAATGCATGCATTTGTACTATGTTTTGACCTGGTTTTGACAATGCATGCATTTGTACTATGTTTTGACCTGGTTTTGACAATGCATGCATTTGTACTATGTTTTGACCTGGTTTTGACAATGCATGCATTTGTACTATGTTTTGACCTGGTTTTGACAATGCATGCATTTGTACTATGTTTTGACCTGGTTTTGACAATGCATGCATTTGTACTGTTTTGACCTGGTTTTGACAATGCATGCATTTGTACTATGTTTTGACCTGGTTTTGACAATGCATGCATTTGTACTATGTTTTGACCTGGTTTTGACAATGCATGCATTTGTACTATGTTTTGACCTGGTTTTGACAATGCATGCATTTGTACTATGTTTTGACCTGGTTTTGACAATGCATGCATTTGTACTATGTTTTGACCTGGTTTTGACAATGCATGCATTTGTACTATGTTTTGACCTGGTTTTGACAATGCATGCATTTGTACTATGTTTTGACCTGGTTTTGACAATGCATGCATTTGTACTATGTTTTGACCTGGTTTTGACAATGCATGCATTTGTACTATGTTTTGACCTGGTTTTGACAATGCATGCATTTGTACTATGTTTTGACCTGGTTTTGACAATGCATGCATTTGTACTATGTTTTGACCTGGTTTTGACAATGCATGCATTTGTACTATGTTTTGACCTGGTTTTGACAATGCATGCATTTGTACTATGTTTTGACCTGGTTTTGACAATGCATGCATTTGTACTATGTTTTGACCTGGTTTTGACAATGCATGCATTTGTACTATGTTTTGACCTGGTTTTGAAATGATCAATATTGGGATAAATCCTGGATACACATTTTTTGTTGGGCCATTTCCGCTCCTCATTAATTACCCCACTCATACAAAGTTAGCAAGAAACGCATATGAGAGGGCTGGATATTAATCATAGCACAACTTCAATCACACCACAAAAGATCAGCAAAGATTTCAAAAGTCTCTGCTCTGCATTCAAAGACCGACATATCAGATGTAACTTGTAGTCCGAAAAAAATTCACATACACGTATATATCCGGGAAAAAAATCACATACGCATATCAGGGAAAACATCCTTCGTACACAAATATCACAAAGATTCCAAAAACATTCCACCTGACGTATTTTCACGTCACGACGTATACGCGTATATATCAGGGGGAAAAATCTTACACACCTACAGACGAGCAAAAATTCCAAAGCTACATAACATTCATTCCACCTGACATATTTAGTTACCCTATTCTCCAATACATTGATGATCAACGTATTATATCAGGAGGAAAAAAATTCTTCACACACAAAGATCCACAAGATTCAAAAGGTCCCTCTGCTCTGCATTTAAAGCGACCTGATAAACAAGGGTATACGTGTATAGATCAAAAAAACAATTCACATACGCGTATACCCGGAAACAAAAATTCACATATCATATATTCAAGGAAAAAAACATCTTCATACACAAAATATCAACAAAGATTTTCCAAAACATTCAACCACCTGACCGTATTTTCATGTGCTATACGCAATATAATCAGGAAAAAATCTTCACACATAAAAGACGACAAAAATTCCAAAGTCAACATTCAACCACCTGACGTATTTAGTTATCATATACAATTGATTATAACGCGTTATATCGGCAGAAAAAAAAACACGTTGGGGGAAAACATCTCATACACAAAATATCAATCAACGATTCAACAAACATTCAACCACTGACTTTTCAATCATGTGACGTATACGCGTATATCAGGAAAAACATCTTCACCCACAAGACGACAACAAATCCAAAGTCACATTCACCACCTGATTTATTTTAGTTCCCCCCACCCTCCCACCCTGCCTCATTCATAATAGGTGTTTAATTTTCCACTCACTTGCATAAATATTTTAAAAAAAACATCTTGCACACACAAAAGCGACAAAGTCCCCAATTGAAACATTCAATTCCACCTGACATATTTAGTTCCCCACCCTGCCTCATTGAATGTGAGTAGCATTTCCCACTATCACTTGACATGCAATGTTGTATGTGCTGCTCAGCATACATGCCATGCTCATGATGCTTTGCAGATGACGGCTATCTTTCAATTTCATGACCTCTCCCACAGCCCATTGAGAGTTAATGTAGCGTATCCACCAGGGGATCTTCTGCGACCCCTACGCAACGTCCACTAGTGGAATAACTTGCGCACTGTGGTCCGCAGAAATCCACAGTTCGGAGTTTAGCGCACGTGGGGAAATAAATAAATTTGAAACTATAGGCCTTATATAAGAGAAATTCCTCACCGTGCGCTAAAACCTCCGTTCCCCATAAGCGACGGTGGAGTAATTTCCGCGCACTGACGCAGGGAATCCACCGTGGATTACCGGCGCACTTGTGCGCTGAAAACCCCGTTCCCTATAAGCACGGTGGAGTATTTCCGCGCACGGATGCAGCGAAATCCACCGGTGGTTACCGGCGCACTCGTGGCGTAAAACACCGTCCTTATAAGCGACGTTGGAGTCTTTTTGTCGTCCGTGCGCGGACAATCCACCGGAGGATTACTGCGCTGAAACCCCTGTTTCCTTATCCCGACGGTGGAGTATTTTCTGGTCCGTTCGCGAAACTCCACCTGAGGTATTACCTGCCCTCGTGCGCTGAACCCTTATAGCGACTGTGAGTATTTCCGCGCACGGACGCATGAAATCCACCGGTGGATTACCGCCACACGCGTGCGCTGAAACACCCTTTCCTTATAAGCAACGGTGTATTTACCGCGTCAGGTGTGGAATCCACCCGGAGGTATTCCTGCGCACTCGTGCGCTGAAACCCCCTTTCCCTATACGCGACGGTGGAGTATATCCGCGCACGGACGCAGGTAATCCACCGGGGAACCAGCAGCGAACTCGTGCGCTGAAACCCTTATAAGCGGCGGTGGAGTATTTCCGCGCACGTACGCAGTGAATCCATCGGTGGATTTACCGCGCACTCGTGCGCTAACTCCGTTCCCTATAACGACGTGACGTGGAGTATTTCCGCGCACGGTCGCAGGGTATCTTGAAACACTATTCATATACTATGTAAACCGTGAAGTACAAAGTACTTTAATAACTCCACAAAAGTCTCACAGGTGCCTTATACTTTGTCCGACTTATATCGAGCGATAATAGCAGAAGAATTTAAAAGAGGCATTCTAATACTTACACCATTGTTATTTACTTGTGTAAGTAAGGTTTACGTTTTATATTTTGTGTAGTCATTAATTATACCTTTACTTCTCATTTGTTGTTTATTTTTTTTGTATGTTTTATTTTTTTTATGAACCACCGTCGAATGACGGATGCTGCTGTTATAAAGTGAATGTTCAAATAAATAAATATACATCACCAGTGATCTATCAGTGGAAGAGATGGTTTTGTTCCTACATCATGCGCCCGTGTCTTAATCGAGCGCGATTTAGACTGCGCCTAAGTATGGTGGTATTTTAGTACAAAAAGTCCGCTCTAGGTGGCGCTCTAGGGAGCTCGGGAGTCCAGGGGTTCTGCGACGACTAAACTAGAACAATCCTCTTTTTCTACTCTTTTACGGAATAAACGTCAATACTATATGCATTTTATTTCGTTTAAGACAAAATCTAGTGTCAAAACCAGATCCTCGCCCAGAGCGCACCAGAAGTGCACCTAGAGCCCACACCAAGAGCGCACCTTTTCGTACAAATAACCACCATGATACTTACATGTATAACGGTTCGTTCATACTTCACTGCATCTGTGTTTGTTGCAGTCCTGAAGTGGAGTCTCTACCCAAATACTGCATGCGGCGCTGCAATAAAGTTAAATCATAGATATTATAAGCGCGACAGCGCTATATAGGCCTTAGCCAAACGAACGCCAGCACAACGCACTTGGTTGCGCACTGAGCCTCTCCAATACCCACTGTATTAGCTGGAGGAAAATTTCCTCCAATAAATATCATGAGCGGAACGCGTAGGTCACTTGGCGTATGTTCGCGTTGCGCTGTTGCACCGTTTTATAGTTGATTCTAACCTCTCTTACTCTAAAAATGTGTGAGACTGATTAAATTAAAGGTTTCACTAGGACTCGAACCAGCAACCTTTCCATCTGCGGTCTTAATCGTTACACAATGCTATGCAAACGATCTGGCATAAGGCGTTTGTTTTGTGATCTTGAATGAATAGTTTTACGGAATAAAGCCTCATACACACTACTTCTTACCTATAACTATATTATAACATCAATCGCCATGACCTTGCCCGTGACTACGAGGTTTTGTTTCGTGGGGTTGTTTATGCTAAATATAACTGAGGGCGGACGAATTATAGTGCTAATGTTCGTTTGGATGCATTTTTGGTCGTATTTTATTTTTAAATTAGTTTAACAACGTTAAACCATGCATTTAAAGGTAAAAGAAATTTTTTTTTTTTTTTTTAAAATAATTTCATAGTTCATATTATTTCATTAAAAGCGGTAATTTTCTGTATATTCGGGAAAATATGATAATGGTCAGAGTACAGTACAGCTTGTACTATGTATGGTGTGATTACCTAACAACTGTTTATTTACATTTTCCCTGGTTTTTGAAACACCGGGGTTGACCGTAATTTAAAAGTCGGTACAATTTAGATTTTGCCTTCAAACAGCGAAAATAGAAAATTGATGTCCGAAACTCAACATCAATATTATAAAAAATTAGCAAATACTTAGCAGCTTGAATCATTCCGAATAGCATGTTTTCTTGTTGTAAACATGTGTCACAAAATTATGTAAGATGTTTTTCCATGTATATCTCACTTATTTTTATTTTTTGAAATCACAAACATAATGTCCGTGAAACATTTTTTATTACGTTATCCTTCACAAAGCATTCCTAAGTTTGGTAAAACTTCTACAAAATATTGATTGTGCTCTTATTCAAGGTAAACATATTGCGGCAGTTGAATAGTGTTTTTGTCAGCTCACATGCTATTAAAAAGTCTAAGGACTGTTGAACTTTGTAAAAAAATGCGACCTTTTTAAGGCAATGTATTACTTTATCCACATTTTCTCAGCAACCAACACAAGCTATTTAAATATTGATCAAGAGTGGCATAGATATTAGTTCCGCCACACTAAGAATTATATAAATTTTCAATCAGATCCATGATCTCAATCTCAAATGGGGACTGAGATAGCAACGGCAATCTTTTCAACTGCATTGGTATAATAATGGTTGTGAACTTCTAGCTAATAAAAATTCCTTTAAAAAGGAAAGGGGCCCAGGAGTGAGTCTTGGTTGGGTTGTTCTATGTGTGGTGGAAATACTTTTGTAAAAAAGAACGGTAGACACCAATATCAGATTGAATCGCGAAGTTTATTGCCAACCTTTTTTTAGTACAAAAGTGTTGAAATAAGTATAAAAAATAGATATATATTGAAAAAATACAAGAATATAGTATTGCAGTATTTTCTAATAAGGGGGTTTTTGGTTGGGGTTTTTGAAGTTGCAATTTTGTATAGGAGAGCCAATACCAAATTAGAGTATTATAGGGGAAATATAAGGGAAATTAGGAAAGCTTTATTTTGTAGCCAAATACAAGGTAAAAGAAATTGTTTAAGTGTGAACACAAATAATGAAACTATACTAAGAAAATACTTGGTTGTGTATTAATCTTTTGTTGCACTTATAGAATTGGAAATGGTTTATTCAGCATTTAGGGAAGTGGGAATTTGTTTATTGAGGCACTGCTTGGCAGAAGAAAAAAGTGAGGGGGTGGATTTGGAGAGTTGCCTTTTGTTGTTGTCAATGATAGGTTTAACATGACCTTTGCCCTTGATAGTGACCCTTGACTTCGAAACAAATGAGGGTGTGCTTGTAAACATAAATGGAGTTTGGTGTTAATTGAATAGCATACTTTTTCGACAATTGAGTTCAATGTTACATTTTCAGACAAGTATTTTACAACGTGACTCACAAGACATTTGACTGGTATGAGGCTTTGGACCTTATTAACAAATGACGTATCCTATGTTGTTGCACCTTTGATTTATTAAACCGCTATTAAAATTGCCATTAAAAAATCAATGCCTTGTTCAATTTTCACCAAATTGGGAAAATTAATTAGGAACAGTACAGGTTGAGACTTCATAATTACATAAAATGTGGTCATCAAGTTAATATTTGCATAAATCTGGCCTAATTTGCATAAATTTTGCAGATATTCTCATTGTTTTCGCGACTATCGGTGAATTTATTGACCACAAAAATCGTATTAAAAAAAAGATGCTAGTTTAAGTTTCATCAGATTTGAAGTGTTATTTGAATTATGATCCAAGCGGGCCCTTAATAAACATAAAATGTGAGACCAAGGACTCTTTATTATAATTGCATAATTAGAGCCTAATTGCTAAAAATGGTAAGGAGGAGCTTGTCATTTTAGCGCCTATCGGGCATACACGAATGCCCAAAACAACTAGAATTCGGTTCTCGCTTTAGTGGTTGGCGAGGGCCTTTTTCGGATGGTCGTACCAGGTAAGGTTGTTTGGTTTGGGGCTCTGCGGAACGCCGCCAGGGTTCCAGATAGACAAGGGTGTGTGCCAATCACCCCTTCCACAACACAAAACATCCAATTCAAGTTTTCATTTCACCAAATTAAAAAAAAAAAAAAAAAAAAAAAAAAAACAATTTTTTTTATTATTTTGATAAAATGAGGTGTAATATTTTGTTTTTGATCATTTTCCCATTTTTTTAATTATATTGTTAAATCTTATTTATTTGTGGTAGCTTTTTTGTGTCACAATTTCTATTTGTATTTTTATAATTGTTTAAAAAACATTTTTCCTAGTATTTCTTTTTTAATGTATTTTGTCATTTTTTTTTCATTTTTACTAATTTCGGGTTTTTTCGTTGCAATTAATTTGTATCTTTTTTTAGTTTTTATACTTTGTTCATATTTTTGCTCATTTTTAATGCTTATTTTTGTTTCATTCAATTTTGTTGAAACAATATTCAAAATAATAAAATTTGATTATTTCTTAATTTCTTTTTAAACTTTTTTAATTACTTACTAACGTTGTTCGTAATTTATGCTCACGTTTCATTATTTATTATTGCCTGTTTTTATTTTAATTAGTTTTTTTTTTATAATTTTAACCTTTATAAATTTTTTATTTTTTTATTTAATAAATTATTATTTAATTTTTAAGTATTATAATATAACTAAACCACGCCACCTCGTTCCTGAACAAACTCCTTTTTTAATATTTTATCAACGTGTAATTTTTTGTGTATTTTTAGTGCATTTGTTATTAATTTTTTACATTTATTTTTGTTTTATTAACTTTTGTTATTAGGGCCAATGACTTGGGTATTATTTCCATTTACCCACCACCCACCCCCCCCCAACCAACCCCCCACTCCCTAATGGTTCTTTTTGTCAAAACTTTCATATTTGGTTAAAATCATATTTTTGCAATCTTAAATACAGATCATATTACTTTCAGCTTCTCATAATATCCGGCATTGTTCGTTCTGATCATTTAACATATTTTTGGTGGCTGAGGGGGTTACTTAGTGGTTTAATAAGACAATTTTTAGATATCCCTACCAATGCTCCTGATCATACTCTGCGATCGAGCTAGCAATATTCTCTTGAAAAATTGTTGATTTTTGAAGAAATATTACTTAAAAGTATCCAACTGTATAAAGTCTGGTGTTAGATATATGAATCGGTTTAGACACCATCTTATACAATGACGTAAACATTTCTATGAAATCTGAAAAATAATGAATAATGACATGTGGACCCCTCCTTTTTTTCGAACCGTCAAACCGGAAACTAACAATCCATTCCATTGCCTTTATGATGGGGTTTGTGTTTAGTTAAAATTGCTTATATTATTTTTATGTATTTTTAATTATTTATTTATATTGTTTCTTTTAAATTCTTATTTAAAAAAAAAACTTTTCTTTTTATTTGTCATTAGCGTTTCTATTTTTCACATCATTGTTCATACTTGTTAATTCTTGAATTTTTATTTTGTATTTATTTATTTTAATTTATTTTCTTTTGTTTCCCTTGTAAATTTTTTGTTGGTTCATAACTTTTTGTTATTATTAATGTGCTTATCTTATTATGGTATTTTTTAATTAATTTTAAGGTTAATATTGTTTTTCTTTTAAAATCTATTTTGTTATTTGTCTTTTCTTTTTTATTTGTAATTTAGCGTTTCTTTTTTGTTTTCACTCATTTAATAATTTTTTTTCTTGTTAATTCTTATTTGTTTCCGTCTTTTCCTTTTTTATTTGTCATTAGCGTTTTCTATTTTTTTTCACCATTGTTCAATTTTTAATTCTTTTGAATTGTTATTTTGTATTTTATTATATTTAAATTTATTTTCTTTTTTCCATTGTAATTTTTGTCACTTAACTTTTGGTTATTACTTTAATTTGCTTATATTATTTTAGGTATTTTTAATTAATTTTAAGTAATATTGTTTTTCTTTTAAAAATCTTATTTGTTATTTGTCTTTTCTTTTGTATTTGTCATTTAAGCGTTTTGCTGTTTTTTCCACTGTGTATGTTCAATTGTTAATTCCTTTTAAATTTTTTATTTTTGGATTTATATATGTTAAAATTTATTTTCTTTTGTTTCCGTTCTAATTTTGTCAGTTTTTCATAGTATTTTTCTTTGGCCTACTATTCCAACTTCGTGATTCAATTTAAGCTTGGGTCTGTTTGTCCAAAAAATAAAAATGGGGAAAAGGAGAAAAAAAGCAAAACACGGACATCTTTCCTGGAACAAACAGTCAACAAGAACAAACTAAATAACAAACAATGAAAAATCAAACTTCCTTAACCGATATCGACCCAAGGCCAACGGGGGGAAAATAAAGGAGGTTTAGCGCTTAGACCCTCGGCCCACATAGGAACTTACTAATCGCCGTGTACCATCTGCTCATTGGTCACAAGGTGATGGATACCTCTCGAGGTCACAATTGACAGGACCCAATATGGCGTGCTACGTGGGGATTCCATCATAGAGTGTTTGAACAATATTCCTTAAATTTCGCAAGGGAAATGGAGAACTTCTTTGATTAAATCTATGCCGCAAGATTAATTTTTAGTTCACGGGTAATCTCGAGTCAACTCCTCATATATTTTCCACCATATTTGGAACATCCGCTATGTACATATATCGTGATGTAACGTAGAAATTCCCAAAGAACAATTTGGCTAAAGTTTCCTACGGAGGTCCGGAAAGTGTTGTGTCTGTTGTCACAGACTGCGAAAGATATTATATTAGTACTACCGTTATCTCCGGAAAACGAAAGGGGTTCTATGGAGAATTTTTGCATCAGAAGGTCCGTTACTAGGTTTTTGTTTTGATTGTATCGTAATTGGGTCCTGAACCTATAAACCTAGCGAGAAAATTGAACGTTTTTTGTCGGGTACTTCGTGGCCTCGCAAACACGGAAAAGTAAGGCACTCAATCGCTACGGGCCCGGCATCCCTTGTACTTACCGGACCGCGCGGAACATGTTTCCAAAGCCAAGCTAATAGGTGCGCCCGTAGGCGCGCCCTAAAAAGGAAATCTAAAGTACTTTGGCCCTCTGCCTACCGAGCGGATTTATTGATATCAACAGTGCAGTATTAAATCTGAGCCACAGTATTTGTGTATTTCCGCATGTGGAAATTCACAAATCCTCCTTGAATATCCGCTGTGAATACACCGGTCCGCTTGTATTTCACATTGGATATTCACCTAAAAATGTGTATCTCCGCATGTTGTAAGTTCACCTGTCCGCTTTATTTCCCATGTATATTACCTAAAAAATGTGTAATTTCCACATGTGGATATTCACCGAAATGTATCTCCGCCCGTTGGTATATTCACAGAGCTCCGTGAATTTCCACATATGTGCTATTCACCTAAATGCGTATCTCCGCACGTGGGTACATTCACAGATCTCCGCGAAATTTTCCACATGTGGGAAATTCACCGACAAATGTGTATCTCCGCACTTTGGTATATTCCAGATCTTCGCGAATTTCCACATGTGGATATTCCCCAAAAATTTGTATTTCCTCACGTTGGATATTCACCGATTCCCCCGTGTGATTTCCACATGTGGGATTCACCGAAAATTTGATTTTCCGCATATTGGATTGTTGTTTCTAAAAAGAGTTCATGTTTGCCAATCAAGCCAGCACTGTTAAAAATTATCATAATGGCCTACTTATTCCAACTTCGTATTCAATTTACGCTGTTTAGTTGTCAAAAAAGAAAAAAGGGGGAAAAGGGAGACAAAAAAAAACAACGGCACGCAATCTTTCCTGGTAACAACCAGCTCAAACAGAACAAACTAAATAACACCATGAAAAAACAAACTTCCTTACCCGATTTCGAACCCATGACCAACGGGGGAAAGGATACAGTAGTGTTAGCGCCTTAGACCGCAGGGCCACATAGGAACTTACTAAGATATCCGTGTATCTGCTCATTTGGTCACAGGTGGCCTGGAATGCCAGCGCGAGTCCAATTGAATGACCCAATATGGCGTGCTACGTGGAGATTCCATCATAGCGTGTTTTGAAAATAATTTCCTTAAAGTCGCAGGGAAATGGAGAACTTCTGCTTGATTAAATCTATGCCGAAAGAAATGAATTTTTTTAGGGTCATCGGGTAATCTCGAGCACTCCTCATATTTTTCCACCATATTTGGAATCTCCGCTATGTAACAATATTCGTGATCTACGTAGAAATCCCCAATTTTGGCTACAATTTCACGGAGGTCCGGAAAGTGTGAGTCTGTGTCACAGACTGCGAAAGAGTATTATATTAGTTACTACCGTATCTATCTCCTGAAACAAGGGGTCTATGGAGATTTTGCATCAGAGGTCCGTTACTATGTTTTTTTGTTGAATATGTAATCGTTAAAAAATGGGTCCCCCCTGAACCTATAGAACCTAGCGGAAAATTGACGCTTTTGTCGGGTACTCTTCGGTGCTCGAAACACGGAAAAGTAACACGCATCGCTAGCTACGGGCCGCGTCCCTTGTACTTACCGGACCGACGGAACAGTTTCCAAAGCCAGGCTAATAGGTGCGCCCGGGAGGGCCCGCCTAAAAAGGAAATCTAAAGTACTTTGGCCCCTGCATACCGAGCGGATTATTGGGGGGTATCAACAGTGCAGGTGATTAAATTGACATCGATTTGGTGTATTTCCGCATGTGGAAAATTCACCAATCCTCTTGAATATCCCGCGAATGTGAAATACAACCGTCCTCTTGTATTTCCACATGTGATAGTCACCGAAAAATGTGTATCTCCGCATGTTGGTAATTCACCGGATCCGCTTGTATTGCCACATTGGATTCACCTAACATGTGTATTTCCACATATGGATATTCAATTCACCGAACATGTGTATCTTCTTCCGCACTTTGGTATATTCACAGATCTCCGTGAATTTCCACATGTGGATTTCACCTAAAATGTTTATCTCTGCACGTTGGTATTCCACAGATCTCCCTCCGCGAATTGCCACATGTGGAATTCACCGAAAAAATTGTATCTCCGCACTTTGGTTTATTCACAGATCTCCGCGAAATTTCCATTCATGTGGCTATTCACCGAAAATTTTGTATTTCCGCACGTTGGTATATTCACCGATCCCGTTCATATCCACATGCTGGACTTTCACCGAAAAATGTGTATTCCGCATATTGGATTGTTTCTAAAAGTAGTTCCTGTTGCCAATCAATCCAGCACTGTTAAAATTATCATAAGGAACATTCGGATTAACAGCCAATCAAATCGAACTTCATGTGATTAAACTCAATTTAAATTACAGGCTCAATATAGGTCTTTATTAAAACCAACACTAGCATCTCTCCTTATTTACATTATGATGACACAAGAAACCCAACTAATCCCATCACAAAAGATTACTGGACGCGTCATGTCAGACAACATATTTTCGCATGATCTTTCACACAATGGGCGACCATCAATGTCAATCAAACTCACATCGTGCTCACGTGTTCACGATTTACCGGTCATTCAATATTTTTCCAACGATCTATTAGCTACCTATTTGCTCTTTCAGAATAAGCGATAATGGTGTGGACAAAAGAAAAAATTGAAAAATAACATAGTCTCGATTCTAAATTTCCTCATATCTCTACTTAAAGCCATTATCACGATCATGCCATCATCGCCGCAACATTGTTTGGTACTCAGAATTAGCCCCATGCAGCCTAGAGGGTAATCCGCGATGACGCACACACATGATACACCAATTACCGCCACGTGTAGTTAATTATCAGAGAATTAAATTGGTGATACCCCGGTGATACTTGTTTTAAACAGCTTTCCCTGTAGATACGGCAGAAGCAGCAATAACAACTTAAATCTTCACCTTGGTCACTGCTGTTTAGTAAAGATTGTTCAATGTCATTGCCTGCCCATCTAAACCTTGTGCAATATGTACAAGCAAAGTTACTCTCACATAAAGATATTTCTCTCCTCTCTCTCAATCTCTCTCACTATCTCTCTATCGCTCCTCCTATCTATCTATCTCCTTTAAATATCCTTTTCGATTCGTTACATGGAAATCATGGTTCATGCACGCTGAAATGGAAACTCCCGTGACCCTACACAAACACAACACCCTTAGTTAACAAACTAAAGTTCGTGAATCCTATGAACTTGAACAACGACATAAACACGTTTTCTACACTCTAAAATATGGTGTAGGAGGGAACAATGGTTGATTAACGTGGTAAATTTCACACAGTTGATTAGTGTCAAACTCCATGATATGTTTTTTTGGTACAGTTCTTTTTAGTTTGGTGTACGGTAGTATAGTAATAAAAAAAAATAAATCAACGGCCTGGTTCGGCAATTAATCTCCCTCGTATGCATGATGCTTCTTGTCGGGTTTTTCAGTATTTTTAAATGGGGGCACGGATTGAACGACAGGAGCCACTCTGAGATACTTTGAAGGTAACACAAGAAAGTACTCAAAACCAAAGCAATTTTTCTAACTCTACTTTTGACAAATGGCCTAAAAATAAAAGGTGAGTCTTTGGGGAAAGTGGCCCCAAATTCCCAAAGGATTGAAATGCGAGAATCTTTGTAAGAATTAGGGCCTATTTGGAAATTCCGTATTGAAACATCTTGGTCATTTTTCATATCTTAAGACCGATTTCCCTCTTCAGGTTTTTACTGACGGACATACATGTTTAAAATGTCATAAAATGTGTGACTCTGCAAATTTAAACATTCGATTTTTTGCACTTAACTACGGATTTTTTCCGAAAGCAAAATAGTTTATGAATTACAACAACTTCACACACTCCCCCTCCAACACTGCTCATAACAGACGCATCACGGCGTGTGTGTGTCGTGTGAAGTGCACTTACAAGAGATACATTCTGGGTAACGAGACCTTTTGAGAGAGTTTTACATTGTGGTGTTATTTTCTACATTGTGTGAGTATTTTTTACTAGAGTTACCAACTACGTTTACTTTTTTGCCCTATCACGGAATAAAACCGTAATCTATTATTAAGGTTTATTCCGTAAAAGAGTAGAAAAGTGATTTTTCTAGTTTAGAGTACGTTATATCCTGCGGGCGCAATCCTCTTGGCTAAGAAATGAGTAGTGTTTCAGTAAAAAAAAAAAAAATGAACAGTTTTTTTTTTAGTAAAAATCTCTAGAATACCATAAGGCTAACCAATTAGCGCAAGGTCTTCTTAGTATTCATTTGACTCTGAGCTGCATTATAAATGAGGTCAAACATGTACATATTTTTAAGAGCACAAACCTTCCACACAATAATATCCTTTATATATGTGTGACCATGCGCCAATAGAATCTAAGTCCGTATGCACAAGTCTAAGTCAACAATTAGTTGTTTGTGCCTTAAATTGACGTTTTTCGCACTTTTCTTCATAAGTAACTAGCAAATTTTGAAAGATTTAAATGGCAAATTTCAAATAATACAAATACCTCGCGTTATAGTGTAAAGGAAAATGGGTCTTTTCTTTTCTGGTGGGACAAATTACACTTAGACCAGTCTAACTTTAGACCCGGTGTGAAAGCAGATATAGTCCGGCGGAGCCCACATCCGGAGGTACAAGACGCTAACGGAATAAGCTGAAACTAAAGGTGCGTGAAGAGTCAACAGAATATAGTGCCCTATTCTTTACTCCGTTGTCGCTGGACTAGAGTACGCCGGACTTAATACTTCTAACTGGCTAACCTCTTTTTTTGGCATACGGACCTCAACTTTAGAGATTATTTGTTCAAATCATCTTTATATAGTGAAACCCATAACCTGGTTTCATTATAGTAAAGGAAAAAACTATATTGTTGCATAACAAAAACAAAAATAAAGTGGAGGTAAAACATTAAAAACTATGAGCTATATACCCTTATATGCCAAGTTCAATTGTGAAAAATGTTATATATGAGTTGGATAAGACTTTAACGTCAAAATAGTTGCTTCAAGAAGTTATTTTCCTTCATTTGACCTACGGCGGTGTGGAAAGTATGATCGTGCATATTAAATTAGCCAGCCTAGTGAAGTAGGACCGTGGTGAAATGTTTGGTGCTCATCAGAGCCCATAGAGATTAATGTCTGTAAAAACTACCCGAGAAATTAAGCAATTTTCTCAAAGGTCTATAGATTCAACCCCAGTTGAGGGATGTTCTCCGAAGAGAACGAAATGTCTGGCACTCTGATGCACAAATTCCCTAGAACCCCGCCCTTCGTTTTTTGGACGATATTTGACATTAATTTCCCTTTAACACGATTCTCCTAGGGGCAATGATATCGTTATCTCTCAAGCAGTACGAATTTAGATAGATCTTTCGCCGTCCGGGTTCTCCGTCCTTGACAGAGATTACACTGTGTTTAAATACTTTCCGACTCCGTACATGTGACCAAGAGATCATAGGATATTGCATTTTTATACAATACCAAAAATGTTGTTTCCACACTACATTATGCCTTAACATGTTACTTTACTGGTAGAATTTCTGCCAGGTAAAACACTGTAAGATTATGGCTTTTTTAACAGTGTACTATAACTACCATACTTATTGGGTGGCAACCCCTACCCAGTGGCGTAAATTTCTTTTTTGGGACATGGTGGGTGTGGGGGTTTGAGTGAAAATTTATGAATGACGCGGGGTTTGCTGAACGGTCCATGGGATGCGCGGCGAGTTAGCTGCAGCTCATTAATTAGTAATTAGCATAGTAATTAGGTTACGGAAACTAGCTTGCTTTAGCCAATATCTTTGGGGATTCCTTTGTAATGGCTTTCTTTTCTTCGGTGTATCGCCTAAAGCATTACTAATTTTCTATTAAAAAATATACGTCCCTGTACTTGGAGCATGTACCCTTCCTTTCGACTTCATTTTGGAAGAATTATCAAATTTATCAGATCCATGTTTACTACCGCGGGAAAAAGTGAAGCTTTCTCGACTGCATATGGCCTACATGAACGATATTGCATCCATAATGAAGCAAATAGTAGGATAGGTGGTAAGCATAAACAAGCATTCATAGCTATTCATTCATGTACTAACTTCAAGCGAACTTCCCAAACCCCACAACATCATGTTACACAGTAGTCTGTCCCTGGCTATCAAAACACTGTCCACAAGGTGCTGCAATAAGAAGGCAGGGATGGTGATTGGTCCTGTTGCTTTGTGTTATGTCCACTAGAGTGTACCCTGGATACCACCTGCAAGCATGCATACTGGTGTGTGCTGTGGACTGGGACCATCTCCACTTTGCAGATTTAATTCCCATTAATTTGAACACCGTGCCTTTAATTGGCATTTCCATTGATATGATTACTTCTAATGTTTGCCAACCAATTACTCAAGGCTAATAAGATGCAGAGATTGCTAAACCCACTTTTTTTAGGTTGCTGAGCTGGCATGTTTTTTTTTTTTTTTCGAAATCTAAACAATCCGCCCCCTATTTTTTCACCAAAGTCCATTTTTTACAACTGTGTAATTGGAAATTAATTGTAACGAAAGACCACTGTATTGGCTAAGCGTAACACAGCAGAAACACCGTATTTGTCAATAAGTATGATGTTTTTATGCTTTGTTTCTAATAAACGTCGGGATCCTACTTTTCCTCTCTGGCTGAAAACAGCCGCAAATGAATCTTCAAAACTGCTTTAAAAGTCCTTAAAAGTTCTGTTTTTTCCAGTTCACAGAACGGTACTGTAAGTCTTGAAGGTAACCTACACTAGCTAGTTAGATCCAAAATGGGCATGTTGAATTCATTCACCGAAAAATGTGTATCTCCATATTTTGGTATATTCACCGATCTCCGTGATTTCCATATGTTGGATATTCACACGAAAATGTGTATCTCACTCTCCGCACAGTTGGTATATTCACTCACCGATCTTCGTGAATTTCCACCTGTGGATATTCACGAAAAATGTGTATCTCCGCATATTGGATTGTTTTCTAAAGTATTCATGCTGGCCAATCAGCCAGCACTGTTAAAAAAAATTAGCGATGGAACTTCCGTGATTAACAGCCCCATTCAAATCGAACTTCATGTAATTAAACCAATTAATGATAGGCTCAATATATGTCTTTCTTAAAAAATCTTGAAAAACCGACACTCGAGCATCTCTCCTTAATTGACATGATTGATCACAAGCACCCAACTAATTCCCATAACAAAAGATTACTGACTCGTCATTCCAGACTAATAACCGATTTCGCTGATCTTTCCATACAACGGCGACCATGGACATGTCAAACAAACTCATCGTGCTCACGTTTCACGATTCACCTGTCATTCAATATTTTTCCCAACTGTCTATAGCGTCCTATTTTCTCTTTCGAATAAGGCAAAATGAGTGTGGAAAAATATAAAAGTTTGAAAAATAAAATAGTCCTTGAATCTAAATATATTCTCATATCTCGACCAAAAGCTACAATAGTCATTTTTATCTGAGGTTTTATTCCCCGATCCCCGTGAATTTCCACAGGTGGATATTCCACCCGAAATATGTATTTCCCTGTTGGTAATTCACCGTCTTCCTTGCATTTCCACATGCAGATAGCCACCGAAAATGTGTATCTCCACACACTTGGATTTTCACAGATCTCCATGAATTTCCACCTGTGGAATATTTACAAATGTATATACCCACCACCCCCCGCATTTTTGGTAATTCACACTGACTCCCGTTTCATTTTATTTCAAAGAATACTGAGAGGTCC